>JBAIZL010000007.1:31204446-31494446 GCA_036971475.1 Prosapia bicincta
TTGTAGTACTGTATTGGGTGCAAGTAGGAAGCAGGGAGATTATATATTGACTATAGTGTACGGTACCGTATTACGCATGTCATCTGCGTTCGACATTGTAGTACTGTATTGGGTGCAAGTAGGAAGCAGGGAGATTATATATTGACTATAGTGTACGGTACCATGTTACGCATGTCATCTGCGTTCGACATTGTAGTACTGTATTGGGTGCAAGTAGGAAGCAGGGAGATTATATATTGACTATAGTGTACGGTACCGTGTTACGCATGTCATCTGCGTTCGACATTGTAGTACTGTATTGGGTGCAAGTAGGAAGCAGGGAGATTATATATTGACTATAGTGTACGGTACCATGTTACGCATGTCATCTGCGTTCGACATTGTAGTACTGTATTGGGTGCAAGTAGGAAGCAGGGAGATTATATATTGACTATAGTGTACGGTACCGTGTTACGCATGTCATCTGCGTTCGACATTGTAGTACTGTATTGGGTGCAAGTAGGAAGCAGGGAGATTATATATTGACTATAGTGTACGGTACCATGTTACGCATGTCATCTGCGTTCGACATTGTAGTACTGTATTGGGTGCAAGTAGGAAGCAGGGAGATTATATATTGACTATAGTGTACGGTACCGTATTACGCATGTCATCTGCGTTCGACATTGTAGTACTGTATTGGGTGCAAGTAGGAAGCAGGGAGATTATATATTGACTATAGTGTACGGTACCGTGTTACGCATGTCATCTGCGTTCGACATTGTAGTACTGTATTGGATGCAAGTAGGAAGCAGGGAGATTATATATTGACTATAGTGTACGGTACCGTGTTACGCATGTCATCTGCGTTCGACATTGTAGTACTGTATTGGGTGCAAGTAGGAAGCAGGGAGATTATATATTGACTATAGTGTACGGTACCGTGTTACGCATGTCATCTGCGTTCGACATTGTAGTACTGTATTGGGTGCAAGTAGGAAGCAGGGAGATTATATATTGACTATAGTGTACGGTACCGTGTTACGATCTACAAAATTGATAAATTATTAGCCTAATTGGTAAGTGAAAACATTTTCTAATAACGAAACATAACAAACGTCAAGGATCAAATTCAAAAGAATTCCTATGTATATTAATACGATACATAGATATTAGGTATATTTCCGTTAAGTTAAACAAAACATACCATTTTGTCCACATATTAATTTTAATAGTTTATTATATGTTATAGCCTATGTTACATTACCTTTAATTGAATTGTAGAAATTGACGTTTTAATTTGATTTATCTTTAATATTAGTCCAGGAAACGAAGCTTAAAATAGGAAAAAACTTCGCAAATTTTTCGGAAAAGACCAATTTACATACAAATTTGGGATGAAGTTTAACTTACCCTCTACTTCAAAATCTATATAGTGCCGACGGATGCTTTTTATTTTTTAAGCGTGAAAACTACCCCTTATTGTCAAAATCTATAAAAAAGCGTAAAAAGAGTGAAATTTGGTTCAGATTAATTAAAAATAACGATTGTCTGATACTATAATTGTAATTGTTAAATATTTCGACCCTCTAAAAATTCAAATTCAAGGGTGAAAACTACCACTAATTGCTCAAATTTATAGAAAAAGCTTAAGGAGGATAAAATTTGAATCTGATAATTAGGGTAATAATAGTTTGATATTCTCAATATAATTTTTGAGTATTTCAATCCTTAAAAAAATTTTTTTAAGGGTGAAACTACTCCTTATTTCGAACTACAAAAAACCAAAGTAAAAACACAATTTTAAATTTTTCACCCAAACCGATATATTGTCATAACTATTTAATACACAAAATTAAACTATTTATGATAAATTGGCGCAGCACGTAGAGTGTGTTTAGATCTTAGAACAATACTGGCAAGCTGCTCCAAAGTGAAAAAGATACTTACATAAGTAAATACATCACCAGATGTTTCAACTTTCACCTGGCCCTGCGGGCTAGATTCGTCCCGCCTATATATACGTACTCGTATGTGCTCTATGGTTCCATAAGTCGAGTATGAATGAATGTATGCATGCATATAAGTTTCTATCGTACAGAATACAAAAAAAAAAACGTAACGTACATTAATATGCTTCCAATTGGACTTCTCCATTTGTTTCAAAAAATATATATTGGGTTTTTAACCGGAACCTTTTATTTTTTTTACTTTAGAAAATTCTGTAAAAAAGCATTTTGTAGGTTTTTACAATAGATACAAAGCTATTAATATTAAATCCTTTTGAAACCCTCAGTTTCAAAAAGGGGTGACTTTGAAAGGGTTGTAAAGGTAGTTTTTGCTTTGCAAGTTGGTACAAATTTTAATTGTCAATATCTCACTCAATTTTTGCCGTACAAAAAATTTTTTCAAACCAAATTCTTGGAAATTAAACAAGCTACAATTTTATATATAAACATTTTTTTCGTATCTCTGGTGCTAATCTTTCTATTTTGAAGAAAAGATCATTTATACCAAACTACAAAAATTCGTTATTCGCTTTCAACTCCAGTTTTTTAAAAACTAATCATTCTAAGTCGGTAAAACTTCTAGAACGTGCATATGTGATGGTCCAACGGTGGACGTTTCCGAACCTCTTCAGCCATACGATAGAACCTTTTTGGACGTTCCGGAACGTCCTTAGCGTTGAACCATGGAAGTTCTAATGTTTTCCGTTCTATTTTAGTGACATGGATATCAGACATTTCTTTGGGCCAAAAAATAATGGTGGTACTTTGAAAAGAGCCGGGCAGGAGGACTCAATTACATCTGAACCTGAACTAACATCTTCAAAAGTGCCACTCCAAAATATCTCCAATCATATTGTCATTGAAGAGTCGACTGTGCTTGATTATACACAGCCCCAAGCATCAACATCAGTTGCTAATCGAAATCAGTTTGATTTAGGTGAGTACATAAATCTAAATCAGGACGTATCTGTACCGCTGTCAGATGACATGAAGTAAAGTTTACTAACCAATCCAATTGTACGAAATTCGACATGTGACTTCAAACAAGATGTTGAAACTGGCAAAATAAGAAAAAGAAGTTTTCAAAAAAATTGGTTGGAAAAATATTTATGGTTGGTCTACTCACCAAAATTGAAAGGTGGGCTTTGCAAATTTTGTACGATATTTAGACCCGTTTTAAAAAGAGGATTATTTGGAGCATTTGTTGTGAGAGCTCATCAAGATTACAAACATTTTCATGAAGATGCTAAAAGCCATGAACTGAGCAATTGGCATCATGAGTCTATAAGTAAAGCGAAAAGTTTTACTGATTCCATAGAAATGAAGAAGAAAAATGTCATCGAGCAAATAGACAGCGGGATCACTGAACTTATAAATGCTAATCGTGAAAAGCTAAGACCCATTCTAGCATCACTAATATTTTGTGGCACCCATGATATATCAATTCGGGGGAAACATTCAAATCAAGGAAATTTTGAAGATTTACTTCAGTTCAGAGTTAGTTCAGGTGACAAAGTCCTGAAAAATCATTTGGAAAACCATGGCAGTAGGGCAATTTTATATATATATATATATATATATATATATATATATATATATATATATATATATAACGTATATTTATACGTCCCACAGAGTACAGAACGACCTAATAAATGTGTGTGGCTCTGTTTTACAAGGAGAGATTGTTGATGAAGTTAATAAATCAGTGGCATTTTCGCTTTTAGCAGATGAAACTGCTGACATAAGCGGTAAAGAACAGTTATCAGTCGGTGTACGGTTTGTTGTTAAAGAAGAGCCCATGAAGTTTGATGTGAAAGAAGAGTTCTTAGGATTTTCTGAACTAAGCCGGTTAGATGCTGAGGGAATCTCTTCATTAATTTTATCATTTTTTGAGAATATTGGATTAGATATGACCAAATTGATTGTCTTAGGGTTTGATAGTTGTTCTACAATGGCAGGACATGAAAGTTGTGTGCAGGCTAGAATAAAAGAAAAATATCCTAAAGCAGTGTATTATCACTGTGCCTCGCATAGACTGAACTTAGTAGTTAATGACCTAAATAATGTTCAAGAAATTCGGAATAGTGTTGGAACCATAAAACAAGTTATACAGTTTTTTAGGGAAAGTGTTTTACGTAGAAAGACCATAAAAAATATTCCACTATTCTGTGAAACACGGTGGTCACAAAAATATAAATCGATCAGGCTATTCAAAGAACACTTCCTGACTATTAAAGAAAGCCTGGGCAGACTTGCATCTGATCGAAATGTCAGCCAGGAAACAAGAACACATGCCAACCAGCTAGATACTGCTACATCTTCGGCAAAATTCATTATTTGCTTGATTATTATTTCCAGATACTCTTCTTATCTAGAGCCTGCAGTTAATAAGCTACATAGTATCGATATGGACCTTCACAAAGTACATCAGTACATAAATACAGATTTACTGGGGACTTTTAAAAGCCATAGAGAGGAAAATTCGAATGAATTCTCAAACATTTTCGAACAAATTTTAATTGTCAATATCTCACTCAATTTTTGCCGTACAAAAAATTTTTGCAAACCAAATTCTTGGAAATTAAACAAGCTACAATTTTATATATAAACATTTTTTTCGTATCTCTGGTGATAATCTTTCTATTTTGAAGATAAGATCATTTATACCAAACTACAAAAATTCGTTATTCGCTTTCAACTCCAGTTTTTTAAAAACTAATCATTCTAAGTCGGTAAAACTTCTAGAACGTGCATATGTGATGGTCCAACGGTGGACGTTTCCGAACCTCTTCGGCCATACGATAGAACCTTTTTGGACGTTCCGGAACGTCCTTAGCGTTGAACCATGGAAGTTCTAATGTTTTCCGTTCTATTTTAGTGACATGGATATCAGACATTTCTTTGGGCCAAAAAATAATGGTGGTACTTTGAAAAGAGCCGGGCAGGAGGACTCAATTACATCTGAACCTGAACTAACATCTTCAAAAGTGCCACTCCAAAATATCTCCAATCATATTGTCATTGAAGAGTCGACTGTGCTTGATTATACACAGCCCCAAGCATCAACATCAGTTGCTAATCGAAATCAGTTTGATTTAGGTGAGTACATAAATCTAAATCAGGACGTATCTGTACCGCTGTCAGATGACATGAAGTAAAGTTTACTAACCAATCCAATTGTACGAAATTCGACATGTGACTTCAAACAAGATGTTGAAACTGGCAAAATAAGAAAAAGAAGTTTTCAAAAAAATTGGTTGGAAAAATATTTATGGTTGGTCTACTCACCAAAATTGAAAGGTGGGCTTTGCAAATTTTGTACGATATTTAGACCCGTTTTAAAAAGAGGATTATTTGGAGCATTTGTTGTGAGAGCTCATCAAGATTACAAACATTTTCATGAAGATGCTAAAAGCCATGAACTGAGCAATTGGCATCATGAGTCTATAAGTAAAGCGAAAAGTTTTACTGATTCCATAGAAATGAAGAAGAAAAATGTCATCGAGCAAATAGACAGCGGGATCACTGAACTTATAAATGCTAATCGTGAAAAGCTAAGACCCATTCTAGCATCACTAATATTTTGTGGCACCCATGATATATCAATTCGGGGGAAACATTCAAATCAAGGAAATTTTGAAGATTTACTTCAGTTCAGAGTTAGTTCAGGTGACAAAGTCCTGAAAAATCATTTGGAAAACCATGGCAGTAGGGCAATTTTATATATATATATATATATATATATATATATATATATATATATATATATATATATATAACGTATATTTATACGTCCCACAGAGTACAGAACGACCTAATAAATGTGTGTGGCTCTGTTTTACAAGGAGAGATTGTTGATGAAGTTAATAAATCAGTGGCATTTTCGCTTTTAGCAGATGAAACTGCTGACATAAGCGGTAAAGAACAGTTATCAGTCGGTGTACGGTTTGTTGTTAAAGAAGAGCCCATGAAGTTTGATGTGAAAGAAGAGTTCTTAGGATTTTCTGAACTAAGCCGGTTAGATGCTGAGGGAATCTCTTCATTAATTTTATCATTTTTTGAGAATATTGGATTAGATATGACCAAATTGATTGTCTTAGGGTTTGATAGTTGTTCTACAATGGCAGGACATGAAAGTTGTGTGCAGGCTAGAATAAAAGAAAAATATCCTAAAGCAGTGTATTATCACTGTGCCTCGCATAGACTGAACTTAGTAGTTAATGACCTAAATAATGTTCAAGAAATTCGGAATAGTGTTGGAACCATAAAACAAGTTATACAGTTTTTTAGGGAAAGTGTTTTACGTAGAAAGACCATAAAAAATATTCCACTATTCTGTGAAACACGGTGGTCACAAAAATATAAATCGATCAGGCTATTCAAAGAACACTTCCTGACTATTAAAGAAAGCCTGGGCAGACTTGCATCTGATCGAAATGTCAGCCAGGAAACAAGAACACATGCCAACCAGCTAGATACTGCTACATCTTCGGCAAAATTCATTATTTGCTTGATTATTATTTCCAGATACTCTTCTTATCTAGAGCCTGCAGTTAATAAGCTACATAGTATCGATATGGACCTTCACAAAGTACATCAGTACATAAATACAGATTTACTGGGGACTTTTAAAAGCCATAGAGAGGAAAATTCGAATGAATTCTCAAACATTTTCGAACAAATTTTAATTGTCAATATCTCACTCAATTTTTGCCGTACAAAAAATTTTTGCAAACCAAATTCTTGGAAATTAAACAAGCTACAATTTTATATATAAACATTTTTTTCGTATCTCTGGTGATAATCTTTCTATTTTGAAGATAAGATCATTTATACCAAACTACAAAAATTCGTTATTCGCTTTCAACTCCAGTTTTTTAAAAACTAATCATTCTAAGTCGGTAAAACTTCTAGAACGTGCATATGTGATGGTCCAACGGTGGACGTTTCCGAACCTCTTCGGCCATACGATAGAACCTTTTTGGACGTTCCGGAACGTCCTTAGCGTTGAACCATGGAAGTTCTAATGTTTTCCGTTCTATTTTAGTGACATGGATATCAGACATTTCTTTGGGCCAAAAAATAATGGTGGTACTTTGAAAAGAGCCGGGCAGGAGGACTCAATTACATCTGAACCTGAACTAACATCTTCAAAAGTGCCACTCCAAAATATCTCCAATCATATTGTCATTGAAGAGTCGACTGTGCTTGATTATACACAGCCCCAAGCATCAACATCAGTTGCTAATCGAAATCAGTTTGATTTAGGTGAGTACATAAATCTAAATCAGGACGTATCTGTACCGCTGTCAGATGACATGAAGTAAAGTTTACTAACCAATCCAATTGTACGAAATTCGACATGTGACTTCAAACAAGATGTTGAAACTGGCAAAATAAGAAAAAGAAGTTTTCAAAAAAATTGGTTGGAAAAATATTTATGGTTGGTCTACTCACCAAAATTGAAAGGTGGGCTTTGCAAATTTTGTACGATATTTAGACCCGTTTTAAAAAGAGGATTATTTGGAGCATTTGTTGTGAGAGCTCATCAAGATTACAAACATTTTCATGAAGATGCTAAAAGCCATGAACTGAGCAATTGGCATCATGAGTCTATAAGTAAAGCGAAAAGTTTTACTGATTCCATAGAAATGAAGAAGAAAAATGTCATCGAGCAAATAGACAGCGGGATCACTGAACTTATAAATGCTAATCGTGAAAAGCTAAGACCCATTCTAGCATCACTAATATTTTGTGGCACCCATGATATATCAATTCGGGGGAAACATTCAAATCAAGGAAATTTTGAAGATTTACTTCAGTTCAGAGTTAGTTCAGGTGACAAAGTCCTGAAAAATCATTTGGAAAACCATGGCAGTAGGGCAATTTTATATATATATATATAACGTATATTTATACGTCCCACAGAGTACAGAACGACCTAATAAATGTGTGTGGCTCTGTTTTACAAGGAGAGATTGTTGATGAAGTTAATAAATCAGTGGCATTTTCGCTTTTAGCAGATGAAACTGCTGACATAAGCGGTAAAGAACAGTTATCAGTCGGTGTACGGTTTGTTGTTAAAGAAGAGCCCATGAAGTTTGATGTGAAAGAAGAGTTCTTAGGATTTTCTGAACTAAGCCGGTTAGATGCTGAGGGAATCTCTTCATCAATTTTATCATTTTTTGAGAATATTGGATTAGATATGACCAAATTGATTGGCTTAGGGTTTGATAGTTGTTCTACAATGGCAGGACATGAAAGTTGTGTGCAGGCTAGAATAAAAGAAAAATACCCTAAAGCAGTGTATTATCACTGTGCCTCGCATAGACTGAACTTAGTAGTTAATGACCTAAATAATGTTCAAGAAATTCGGAATAGTGTTGGAACCATAAAACAAGTTATACAGTTTTTTAGGGAAAGTGTTTTACGTAGAAAGACCATAAAAAATATTCCACTATTCTGTGAAACACGGTGGTCACAAAAATATAAATCGATCAGGCTATTCAAAGAACACTTCCTGACTATTAAAGAAAGCCTGGGCAGACTTGCATCTGATCGAAATGTCAGCCAGGAAACAAGAACACATGCCAACCAGCTAGATACTGCTACATCTTCGGCAAAATTCATTATTTGCTTGATTATTATTTCCAGATACTCTTCTTATCTAGAGCCTGCAGTTAATAAGCTACAGAGTATCGATATGGACCTTCACAAAGTACATCAGTACATAAATACAGATTTACTGGGGACTTTTAAAAGCCATAGAGAGGAAAATTCGAATGAATTCTCAAACATTTTTGAAGAGGTCACGCGTACTTGTAATGAACTTGATATTGACATAAAAATTCCAAGATAGGCTGGCAGGCAGACCAAAAGATTTAATGTTGAGTGTGGTACATGTGAGGATTACTTCAGAGCATCAATTTATAATCCTTACATAGATTCATTAATTATGTCTTTATCAACAAGATTTAAAAACAGTAATGAGGTAGCGTTCAAAGGAGGAATTTTACACCCTCTTCCAATAAAAAAGCTTCACAGTAAGGAAGATTATATGACAGATATTAAAAGACTGCAAGAGTTCTATAACATTGATAACTTGGAAGGAGAGGCCAGATTATGGTTCGATTTATGGAAATCCAAAGAATTTTCGGAAAAAACAACACTCCAAGATGTTCTCACAGAAACCACATTTCATCCAGCAGTGAGGGAAATGATAATTTATTATCAAACTATACCTCCTACAACTTGCACTGTGGAACGTTCCTTTAGTACACTCCGCCGTGTAAAGACTTGGATACGTAGTACGATTGGCGAGGACCGTCTTTCTGGATTGTATCTGCTCAGTTTACACAGAAACAGAGTGAAATCAAAGTTTGCTAGTTTCAAAGATAAATTTATTGATCAATTTGGACAGAAAAAGAGAAATTATGCAATTTGGATTTTCAGACAAATATTAGTCTAGGGTAATCTGGCGAATACGAAGGCCTGTAGCCGCGTCCAGACATGAGCCGCGAGTAACATTTACGCGACATGTTATGGTGTAACATTTTGGCGTCATTTTGCCGATCAGCGAGCCTTGTCGCGAGTGCAGTATCGTCATAAATAATCGTAAAAATAAATTAATCGATACAAAAAAGCCTGTAAAAATTAGAAGTTTCGAATTTTCTAAAGTGCCTTAAAACTCACCATTTTAACCCTAATTTTTCAAAATTTCCGCGGACCGCCCCTTCTCATGGAGGGAATCTCATTCCCCCAGGTATCAGATTGAGCCCCCCCCTATAAAATTATACATGGGCGCCCATGAATATAGAGCATGTTTAAGGATGAGTCCGGAGGGTTTTGACGAACTATTGCCGCTTGTTGAAAGTAAAACATCTAAACAAGACAGTAATGAGGAAAGCACTGCCTCCTACGTCAACATTAGAAGTGACACTATCGTTTCTTGCTACAGGAAATACTTACAGAAGTCTACAGCATTTTTTCCGAGTGTGCTGGAAGAACAAATGCAAACTGGCTCAAAACGAGAGATCTAATGCCCTACAACGTTCACACGGCGCCAATTGTTTGGATAACTGTCTTGATAGAGTGGGTTCGTCACTGCTCTCAGTCAATTGTCCTCTGTCTACTCCTGGAGACAATCGAATTCCAGGGCAGTTGGTACGCCAATTGGCCAGAGGTGTTTACACGTAGCCAATAATTTTATACCAGTAAGGTGTCCTCTGACAATTGTCTCCTCAACTGGCATCGTGTAAACCCGGCTTTAGTTCCGTCATGTGATGCGAAAAACCGGTTTTTTTAATTTCAAAATATTTTCTAAATGTAAGTAAAGTATTAATATTGGAGTAGGAAAGCAGTGCATTTTATTTGGCCTTTGCTAAACACAAGACTTTCGACATCCTGCTACCACTTCCTCCCGGATGTCCGCTCTCTAGGCTTAGTGGGTGAAACTCGATTTCACTACCTGGACAGAACTAATCCAAAGTTTGCAGCGGCCAGGGTTCTAGTGGTACTGTATCCGATTAAGTGTGGGAAAACGGGGAAAATTACTGTAAGCTATCATCTTCAGAGCAAATAAAATAACTAAACTAAATTTAAAGAAACAGAACTAAATAATATCTAAATACACGCGAACTATCCGCAAGCAGCTGGAGGGACACTTTTATAATTCTCTAAGATTTGTGTGCCTAATGAAACGTGGCGCCATGTTGCTACTAGTGCTTTGTTAAAGTTGGATTAAAGTGAACACGTTAAATTAGTAAAGTTTTAAGTGTGCTGTGAAGGGGGAATTATTTCTATTTTTCAAAATTTTTAATTTTTCGGGCCTGAGCGACGGTTTTAATGATTTTTTCGTATTCCCGTTGGCTTTCTGCATTATCCGGTATAATTTCATTTGCTACAATTAATTACGTGGGAACCGTAAATAAATACCAAAGTTTCATAACTAATGCGACCAAAACATAGCACTTTACAAACATAATCCTGTAAAGAAGTTCTCTATGTAACCACATTATTTTACACTACTTTATATATAGCCTACCTTTATTAAAATATAGTTGAAAGGGTTGCCAATACAACAGCGAATACAAAAAGGGATTAATTTCGTTTTTTTTCCAAAAATGTTATTGAAAAATGTGACTTCCAAACGTAAGTATTAAAGTAGCAGTTGACCCTCAACACATTATCTTGCTCATTATTCTATATCGCCTCTTATGCATTCTGATGTTACTTATCCTTAATTCTCATCAGAAGCGATGTGCAAAAATAAGGCTATTCGAAGAGTTGATAACCGAAAAACGAAGTTATATTCAGAAATGAAAGAGATTGCATCTGTTACTTGTCTCTACGTTACTATCTTATGGAAGAATAGGCTTCTTCTGCGCATCCAGTCACAGCTTAATTTAGACTTTAAACATCTTCTGAGCATGAGAACACTACGAAAATTTGGCGATAATACAGTTGCTTTTTCTGTCCCGTTTTTTTTTTACCATTAACATGTGCACTAGGCGCCGTGGCGCAGTTCATTGCTTCTCTTCTAAACCCAATTCTATTTGGTTTTTTTGGAAAAGGTTTTAGAAGACAAACGTTTGCTAGGGCTCCACAACAGTCGTTATGGGCAAGACTATGGTCCATGGACACTTTCGATCCTGTCCAATCAGCAGACACATGTGCACTAGGCGCCGTGGCGCAGTTCATTGCTTCTGTTCTAAACCCAATTCTATTTGGTTTTTTTGGAAAAGGTTTTAGAAGACAAACGTTTGCTAGGGCTCCACAACAGTCGTTATGGGCAAGACTATGGTCCATGGACACTTTCGATCCTGTCCAATCAGCAGACACATGTGCATCGCAAACACTCACAAACAAAGGCCCGAATAATTCAGCACTCCAAACGCGCACACCCAAGCTACTAAAAAGTCAAAATCTTAGGTGAAGATTTAAGTATACATATGTGAGAGAGCTTAGGCGTGTGTGTGTATCTATGTAGGCTATGTATGTGTGTGTGTGTGTGCGTGTGTGTGTGTGTGTGTGTGTGTGTGTGTGTGTGTGTATGTGTTTGTGTGTGTGTGTGTGTGTCATAACGAATTCTCAGACGGGATTACATATATTAAAAAATATTTTCAGCTTTGCTTAAGAAAATGACGAAATTGTATTGTTGGTAATAAGGTTGTGTTGTTACAGGAAAACTAGCAAATAAATGTAGGATTTATATTGCATGGATCTAAATTATAAATGATTTTAATATCTGGGTCAAGAAATGAGGAAATTTTAATGTCTTAAAATTTTTGTCAATTGTTACAGTTAAGCTAACAAATGAACGTACTAAATAGAAAACGTATATTGCACTGTTTATAAAATATTTTAAGCTTTGCCTCTAAAAATTAAATAAAAACTGTGAGTTAAAACTTGTTTATTGAATCATATTTAGTTAGATTTATAATTTTCAGTCCTTCGGTTTTAATCTTACTTGTATATAATTACAAAAAAAAGATTAAGACGCACTGTAAAATAAATACAATAAAACATTTCTGCCACTAATTCGACAATTTTCGTTAGTGTCTTTTAGTAAGATATGGAACAAATAAATCCCTGATTGCTTTTGTAATAACAATGCTAACATTGGGGGCAAATAATCTACAAATTTTAGGAAACAATATCATATAGCTATTCGTCCGTACACCCTGCTTCCATCTAGCGGTTGTTCTCGGAATTTCTTCAAGATTCCGGGATCAATGATAGCCTTCAGCTAAACCGTTATTCATGTGCCAGTCGTGTTCGGGTGTCGGTGTGTACTTCTATTTTGCACAGCAGGACAGTGTAATTCTCACTTTGTGTAAGCATGTCGCATCTGCCTAAGGTCAATATTGACGAGCCCAGGTGGGACCAAAAAACGTACATCGGTAGAGCAAAATACTTTTTCACTACAACAAATCCTTTAAACATATTAACGTCGTCGGCTAAACTAGAGGATGCGAAAAGAATTGTCCAAAAATATAAGTAAGTTTTCAATTCTTTATCCGCTTTTATAATATAAAACGAAATTTTAGGTTTGATATAATATAGATTAGATAATGTTCATGTATGTAGATGCGAATTTTTCAGAAATAATTTTTTGTAACTATATAAACTTTCAAAGCACGAGCAAAAAGATAAACACGAATATTTTGCTAATGACGGTCTTACAATTTAAACATTCATTTAAATTAAATGAATATTTAGAAATCAAGTTGGTTGCTTTGTGCGATGCCAGAGGAACCGATGGTATAATTATACCCCCAAATGAAAATTTTGAAATTTAAATTTCATTTTGCCATGCTCTTAAAATTAAACACCAAGTTGACAAAATGAATGAAGTGGGGTGGATTCGACGAGTTGTAGTGATGCTAGAAAAATGCAAAAACATTATAAATTGTAATAATCAACCAAGCAATGAAATTTATGTTATTTACACTCGCTAAAAACCTGGTACAAAATATTGCCAGTCTCCAAAATATTTCTATCAAACCATAATTTGTGGGAGTTTGTTGAAAAAAACGGATGAAAAATAAAACAAAGGATATTTAGGAAAATTGGTTGCGTCAGAAAAGTAACTGAAAAAGAATACGTAGAAAAGCTTTTTAAAACAAACTTCTATTTCTGACATATTCTAAAAAACCAATGAATAATGTTTTCTGCTACTGTGGAACAATGGAATTTGTTTATAGGCATAAGTAACACTGAAACCGCGAGGCACTTGCAAATATTTTATTTTTAATGCTTGTTTCTATTCATATTGCCGACACATATTGATTTTATTTTTAAAGATTGTTTCTATTCATATTGCCGACACATAATGGTTTTATTTTTAAAGATTGTTTCTATTCATATTGCCGACACATAATGGTTTTATGTTTAAAGATTGTTCTATTCATATTGCCGACACATAATGGTTTTATTTTTAAAGATTGTTTCTATTCATATTGCCGACACATAATGGTTTTATGTTTAAAGATTGTTCTATTCATATTGCCGACACATAATGGTTTTATTTTTAAAGATTGTTTCTATTCATATTGCCGACACATAATGGTTTTATTTTTAAAGATTGTTTCTATTCATATTGCCGACACATAATGGTTTTATTTTTAAAGATTGTTTCTATTCATATTGCCGACACATAATGGTTTTATTTTTAAAGATTGTTTCTATTTATATTGCCGACACATAATGGTTTTATGTTTAAAGATTGTTCTATTCATATTGCCGACACATAATGGTTTTATTTTTAAAGATTGTTTCTATTCATATTGCCGACACATAATGGTTTTATTTTTAAAGATTGTTTCTATTCATATTGCCGACACATAATGGTTTTATTTTTAAAGATTGTTTCTATTCATATTGCCGACACATAATGGTTTTATTTTTAAAGATTGTTTCTATTCATATTGCCGACACATAATGGTTTTATTTTTAAAGATTGTTTCTATTCATATTGCCGACACATAATGGTTTTATTTTTAAAGATTGTTTCTATTCATATTGCCGACACATAATGGTTTTATTTTTAAAGATTGTTTCTATTCATATTGCCGACACATAATGGTTTTATTTTTAAAGATTGTTTCTATTCATATTGCCGACACATAATGGTTTTATTTTTAAAGATTGTTTCTATTCATATTGCCGACACATAATGGTTTTATTTTTAAAGATTGTTTCTATTCATATTGCCGACACATAATGGTTTTAGTTTCAGAACAAAACATTTTAACGTTCCTGGCTAGAAGAACAAGTGTATTTAAAAATGTTTTAAAATTTCACTTTACTCTCTTATAGATTCATTGGTTGGCATTGAAGCTGATCGTGTGGGATTAAAGCTTAACTGGGCACGTCGGCAATAAGGCAGAAAATCGATTAGATCCGAATGGGCTAATTCGAGCATTATTTATCGTTGTTTCGTGCATTTCTATCGATTGTAGAATGGCTTCGCAAAATTTCAGCTCAACTGGACAAGTGAGCAAAAAATCTATTCAGACATTTCAACTAAATTTGTCAACATTTTATTTTATAAGACTTCAAACCTTAATTTTAATATAAAGTAGAAACTTGTTCGCGATGTTGTATTGCCAAATTGCAAAATTCCAAATGTCGGCAAGCTGTTTTAACGGAATCTACTCCTGACAAAGACAAGAGTTAAATAAAAGCGTTTACAAATTATTTATTCGGAAACGTTCGGGAGATATCGGAGAGATTCGGAAATCGAGTTCGGCTGTAAAGTATTTTACTTAGAACCCATATATCTCATGTTATAGTCTATATCATATAAAAAATATCTTCTTAACTAACTGTTAATTCCTATGTTACACGAGTCATATCTCCCTGCTTTGTAGTAACCTAAGCCGTGCATATACTTCGTTCAATATTTGAAGGCGGTCTACCCCTGCACACGTACGGTCTAACTGCTCTATTAGCAGTGGCGCGCCAAATATTTCTGTTGTTTATTATTATTTTAAAGTAAAGTTCTAATAATAAGTTATAGTTCGGATTCTGGCCAGGTACATTCCAGTATTTAATTCTAAACAGGCCCAAAACACCGCGTATGTACAAACATGCTTTTATTATTTTATATGTTATATTACTAAACACTTTTAAATGTTTACAAACTTGCCTATAGTAGCACTTACTTATGTTTGTTGAGGACGGCCGTTTCGGGAGATGTGTCCCATTGTCAACTCAAACCGTCAAAGTTTTGTTACCTTAAGATGTACGTTGCGGTATCGATGGATGGTTGATGCTCGGCTTGCAATATTAATATTTGTTGATTCCATCTTCACGTGAGCTACTAGTTGTCACTAAACACTTTTAAATATTGACGGTCTGAGTTGACAATGGGACACATTTCCCGAAACGGCCGTCCTCAACAAACATAAGTAAGTGCTACTATAGGCAAGTTTATAAACATTTACAAGTGTTTAGTGATAACTAGCAGCTCACGTGAAGAAGGAATCAACAAATATTAATATTATATTAGTTATTATAATATTTATTATTTTGATAATAACGAACTGTTTATGACGCGCATTTTAGTTATAATTGGTCGCAAGAAAAGCTACATTTTACTTAATTCAACTTTTTAAAGGTGTATAAACAAAATGTTTATATATTCAGCAGAAACTAGCTGGAAACAGAAAATGAATAACGCTAGCAACCAGTTCAAGAGATTGTAAGATACAGTTGGCTATGTTGCGTGTTATTCTGGCGGAATAAACAACCGTCATAACGTTAGACCAAGGATTCATTGAAAACTGCAAGGATTCTTCCGTAATGCAAAACTGCAATTCCGTAGCTAGTCGCCTTAGCTGCTAACCACGGATGTCTTCTAAACGGTTTATTTAAATTATACGAAATCGGGCATCCTTTGACATTAAGCATTGTATCTGAGAAAGTACAAGAAATAAAGTTGGGGGAAACAGAGCGGTAAATAGGAGTATCTGGTTCTTGAGTGAGGGTAAATCCGTACCAGTGAAAATCGGTTCCACTAAGGAATTTGTGAAAATCCGTCCCACTCTATAGTTCGCCGTAACAATGAATACTGGCTACTTGCTACCTGCCCCATGAGTGACAGCACAACCAGCGATGCGAAGTTTTTCAGTTTTTTTTACTGTGTATTAAATGTTTATAATATAATAAATTAATAAAGCGATTCCCATCACACTTTATCCAGGCTTTGAACTGGCTAAATGTCAAAAGTTGTCTTAAAATCAGCTTAAAGCATCGTAAATTTATTAAAATATTTCATTTTATGTATTTATTTTTTAAATTTTTTTCATTTTGGTTTTGGTTTTGAGTTCAACAAACTACTCTAGTTTTTGGAGGTGTGAGATAGTTTTTATGCAAGCTCCGATTTTACCATCTTCTTTCTACTGTTTTTTTCAGTCTTTCGTCAAATTTCATGTACTTTGTTTTCCTTCGTTTGCCTTCCAAGTGCAACTCCAACCTCATCAATGCACACGCTGAATTTTCCGCTTCTTTTTTCATGCAGTCGATCACATCTTTGATTTTTGGATTTGGTTTCCCAAGAACGTTATTCATCTTATTAAAATAACTCGCCCTGGCTGTTCTCAGAAATTCCGCAGTGGAACCGATTTCCAGTGGTACGGATTTACAGGACACCCCGGGTCTTACGGTTCTACCCCTTGTCAGAGAACAAAAAGGTAGATCCTTTACCACTGCCCCCCCACCGAATCTAATCTCAAACCCGTGACTAAGGTGAGGCCACGACCTTAGTAGAAATATTATTATTTACTATAATTTATTATATAATTTAAAAATTAAAATAATAATAACTATTAGTGTTAATATTATTAACATTATTTTTATTATGTAAATTTTATTTTAATAGTATTATTTAATTTTAATAATAATATTATTCCTTAGGCATGGTTAGCTTATTTTTTAAATTGTTAAAGTTATAGCTTAAAAAAACTACTGATTTTATGAGTATGCAAATTTATTTCTTTACTAAACAAGCACGTATATTTTTACCTAAAGCGACAACATGCGCTGTCTGTAGGGCCACTAGATATTCTACTAAGGAAAACTAGTATTAGGGGCAATTTTGATAATTTTTTTGTTTTATACATTTTACACTGATTACTAAGGAGGCCATGAAGGAATGTAGCGAGACGGATGTGGGTCATGGGCCGTAGATTGGCCGACGATGTTTTAGAACATTCATTAAGTAAATTCCAAACTGCTCGCCTTTATACAGTTACCCACACCCCCCAATCTACTTAAGAGGGCCATGAAAGAATCTTGTGAGACGGATGTGGGTCATGGGCCGTAGTTTGGCCGACGATGTTTTAGAACATTTATTAAGTAAATTCCAAACTGCTCGCCTTCATACAGGTACCCCACCCCTCAATCTACTTAAGAGGGTCATGAAAGAATCTTGTGAGACGAATGTGGGTCATGGGCCGTAGATTGGCCGACGATGTTTTAGAACATTCATTAAGTAAGTTCCAAACTGCTCGCTTTATACAGGTACCCCCCTCAATCTACATAAGAGGGCCATGAAAGAATCTTGTGAGACGAATATGGGTCATGGGCCGTAGTTTGGCCGACGATGTTTTAGAACATTCATTAAGTAAATTCCAAACTGTTCGCCTTTATACAGGTACCCCTCTCCCCCTCAATCTACTTAAGAGGGCCATGAAAGAATCTTGTGAGACGAATATGGGTCATGGGCCGTAGTTTGGCCGACGATGTTTTAGAACATTCATTAAGTAAATTCCAAACTGCTCGCCTTCATACAGGTACCCCCCTCAATCTACTTAAGAGGGCCATGAAAGAATCTTGTGAGACGAATGTGGGTCATGAGCTGTAGTTTGGCCGACGATGTTTTAGAACATTCATTAAGTAAATTCCAAACTGCTTGCCTTCATACAGGTACCCCCCCTCAATCTACTTAAGAGGGTCACGAAAGAATCTTGTGAGACGAATGTGGGTCATGGGCCGTAGTTTGGCCGACGATGTTTTAGAACATTCATTAAGTAAGCTCCAAACTGCTCGCCTTTATACAGGTACCCCCCCTCAATCTACTTAAGAGGGTCATGAAAGAATCTTGTGAGACGGATGTGGGTCATGGGCCGTAGTTTGACCGGCGATGTTCCAGAACTTTCATTAAGTAAATTCCAAACTGTTCGCCTTTATACAGGTACCCCTCCCCCCCAATCTACTTAAGAGGGCCATGAAAGAATCTTGTGAGACGGATGTGGGTCATGGGCCGTAGTTTGGCCGACGATGTTCCAGAACTTTCATTAAGTAAATTCCAAACTGTTCGCCTTTATACAGGTACCCCTCCCCCCCCCAATCTACTTAAGAGGGCCATGAAAGAATCTTGTGAGACGGATGTGGGTCATGGGCCGTAGTTTGGCCGACGATGTTCCAGAACTTTCATTAAGTAAGTTCCAAACTGTTCGCCTTTATACAGGTACCCCTCCCCCCCAATCTACTTAAGAGGGCCATGAAAGAATCTTGTGAGACGGATGTGGGTCACGGGCCGTAGTTTGGCCGACGATGTTCCAGAACTTTCATTAAGTAAATTCCAAACTGTTCGCCTTTATACAGGCACCCCTCCCCCCCCTAATATACTTAAGAGGGCCATGAAAGAATCTTGTGAGACGGATGTGGGTCATGGGCCGTAGTTTGGCCGGCGATGTTCCAGAACTTTCATTAAGTAAATTCCAAACTGTTCGCCTTTATACAGTTACCCCCCCCCCAATCTACTTAAGAGGGTCACGAAAGAATCTTGTGAGACGAATGTGGGTCATGGGCCGTAGTTTGGTCGGCGATGTTCCAGAACTTTCATTAAGTAAATTCCAAACTGCTCGCCTTTATACAGGTAACCCCCCTCCAATCTACTTAAGAGGGCCATGAAAGAATCTTGTGAGACGGATGTGGGTCATGGGCCGTATTTTGACCAGCGATGTTCCAGAACTTTCATTAAGTAAATTCCAAACTGTTCGCCTTTATACAGGTACCCCTCCCCCCCAAATTACTTGGGAGGCCATGAAAGAATCTTGTGAGACGGATGTGGGTCATGGGCCGTAGTTTGGCCGACGATGTTCCAGAACTTTCATTAAGTAAGTTCCAAACTGTTCGCCTTTATACAGGTACCCCTCCCCCCCCAATCTACTTAAGAGGGCCATGAAAGAATCTTGTGAGACGGATGTGGGTCATGGGCCGTAGTTTGGCCGACGATGTTCCAGAACTTTCATTAAGTAAATTCCAAACTGTTCGCCTTTATACAGGCACCCCTCCCCCCCCAATATACTTAAGAGGGCCATGAAAGAATCTTGTGAGACGGATGTGGGTCATGGGCCGTAGTTTGGCCGGCGATGTTCCAGAACTTTCATTAAGTAAATTCCAAACTGTTCGCCCTTATACAGTTACCCCCCCCCCCAATCTACTTAAGAGGGCCATGAAAGAATCTTGTGAGACGAATGTGGGTCATGGGCCGTAGTTTGGCCGGCGATGTTCCAGAACTTTCATTAAGTAAATTCCAAACTGCTCGCCTTTATACAGGTACCCCCCCCCCCCAATCTACTTAAGAGGGCCATGAAAGAATCTTGTGAGACGGATGTGGGTCATGGGCCGTAGTTTGACCGGCGATGTTCCAGAACTTTCATTAAGTAAATTCCAAACTGCTCGCCTTTATACAGGTACCCCTCCCCCCCCCAATCTACTTAAGAGGGCCATGAAAGAATCTTGTGAGACGGATGTGGGTCATGGGCCGTAGTTTGGCCGACGATGTTCCAGAACATTCATTAAGTAAGTTCCAAACTGTTCGCCTTTATACAGGTACCCCTCCCCCCCCAAACTACTTAAGAGGGCCATGAAAGAATCTTGTGAGACGGATGTGGGTCATGGGCCGTAGTTTGGCCGGCGATGTTCCAGAACTTTCATTAAGTAAATTCCAAACTGCTCGCCTTTATACAGGTACCCCCCCCCCCCAATCTACTTAAGAGGGTCATGAAAAAATCTTGTGAGACGAATGTGGGTCATGGGCCGTAGTTTGGCCGACTATGTTTTAGAACATTCATTAGGTAAATTCCAAACGGCTCGCCTTTATACAGGTACCCCCCCCCCCCCCCCCAATCTACTTAAGAGGGTCATGAAAGAATCTTGTGATACGAATATGGGTCATGATCCGTAGTTTGGTCGACGATATTTTAGAACATTCATTAAGTAAATTCCAAACTGCTCGCCTTCATACAGGTACCCCCCCCTCAATCTACTTAAGAGGGTCATGAAAGAATCTTGTGAGACGAATGTGGGTCATGATCCGTAGTTTGGCCGACGATGTTTTAGAACATTCATTAAGTAAATTCCAAACTGCTCGCCTTCATACAGGTACCCCCCCTCAATCTACTTAAGAGGGCCATGAAAGAATCTTGTGAGACGAATGTGGGTCATGGGCCGTAGTTTGGCCGACGATGTTTTAGAAGATTCATTAAGTAAATTCCAAACTGTTCGCCTTTATACAGGTACCCCTCCCCCCCCCCCCCCAAATTACTTAAGAGGGCCATGAAAGAATCTTGTGAGACGGATGTGGGTCATGGGCCGTAGTTTGGCCGACGATGTTCCAGAACTTTCATTAAGTAAGTTCCAAACTGTTCGCCTTTATACAGGTACCCCTCCCCCCCAATCTACTTAAGAGGGCCATGAAAGAATCTTGTGAGACGGATGTGGGTCACGGGCCGTAGTTTGGCCGGCGATGTTCCAGAACTTTCATTAAGTAAATTCCAAACTGTTCGCCTTTATACAGTTACCCCCCCCCCCAATCTACTTAAGAGGGCCATGAAAGAATCTTGTGAGACGAATGTGGGTCATGGGCCGTAGTTTGGCCGGCGATGTTCCAGAACTTTCATTAAGTAAATTCCAAACTGCTCGCCTTTATACAGGTACCCCCCCCCCCAATCTACTTAAGAGGGCCATGAAAGAATCTTGTGAGACGGATGTGGGTCATGGGCCGTAGTTTGACCGGCGATGTTCCAGAACTTTCATTAAGTAAATTCCAACCTGTTCGCCTTTATACAGGTACCCCTCCCCCCCCAATCTACTTAAGAGGGCCATGAAAGAATCTTGTGAGACGGATGTGGGTCATGGGCCGTAGTTTGGCCGACGATGTTCCAGAACATTCATTAAGTAAGTTCCAAACTGTTCGCCTTTATACAGGTACCCCTCCCCCCCCCCAAACTACTTAAGAGGGCCATGAAAGAATCTTGTGAGACGGATGTGGGTCATGGGCCGTAGTTTGGCCGGCGATGTTCCAGAACTTTCATTAAGTAAATTCCAAACTGCTCGCCTTTATACAGGTACCCCCCCCCCCCCCAATCTACTTAAGAGGGTCATGAAAAAATCTTGTGAGACGAATGTGGGTCATGGGCCGTAGTTTGGCCGACTATGTTTTAGAACATTCATTAGGTAAATTCCAAACGGCTCGCCTTTATACAGGTACCCCCCCCCCCCAATCTACTTAAGAGGGTCATGAAAGAATCTTGTGAGACGAATATGGGTCATGGGCCGTAGTTTGGCCGACGATATTTTAGAACATTCATTAAGTAAATTCCAAACTGCTCGCCTTCATACAGGTACCCCCCCCTCAATCTACTTAAGAGGGTCATGAAAGAATCTTGTGAGACGAATGTGGGTCATGATCCGTAGTTTGGCCGACGATGTTTTAGAACATTCATTAAGTAAATTCCAAACTGCTCGCCTTCATACAGGTACCCCCCCTCAATCTACTTAAGAGGGCCATGAAAGAATCTTGTGAGACGAATGTGGGTCATGGGCCGTAGTTTGGCCGACGATGTTTTAGAACATTCATTAAGTAAATTCCAAACTGCTCGCCTTCATACAGGTACCCCCCCAAATCTACTTAAGAGGGCCATGAAAGAATCTTGTGAGACGAATGTGGGTCTTGGGCCGTAGTTTGGCCGACGATGTTTTAGAACATTCATTAGGTAAATTCCAAACGGCTCGCCTTTATACAGGTACCCCCCCCCCCAAATCTACTTAAGAGGGCCATGAAAGAATCTTGTGATACGAATGTGGGTCATGGGCCGTAGTTTGCCGACGATGTTTTAGAACATTCTTTAGGTAAATTCCAAACGGCTCGCCTTTATACAGGTACCCCCCCCCCAAATCTACTTAAGAGGGCCATGAAAGAATCTTGTGATACGAATGTGGGTCATGGGCCGTAGTTTGCCGACGATGTTTTAGAACATTCATTAGGTAAATTCCAAACTGCTCGCCTTTATACAGGTCCCCCCCCTCAAATCTACTAAGAGGGCCATGAAAGAATCTTGTGAGACGAATGTGGGTCATGGGCCGTAGTTTGCCGACGATGTTTTAGAACATTCTTTAGGTAAATTCCAAACTGCTCGCCTTTATACAGGTACCCCCCCCCCCCCAAATCTACTTAAGAGGGCCATGAAAGAATCTTGTGATACGAATGTGGGTCATGGGCCGTAGTTTGCCGACGATGTTTTAGAACATTCATTAGGTAAATTCCAAACTGCTCGCCTTTATACAGTTACCCCCCCCCCCCAATCTACTTAAGAGGGTCATGAAAGAATCTTGTAAGACGAATGTGGATCATGGGCCGTAGTTTGGCCGGCGATGTTTTAGAACATTCATTAGGTAAATTCCAAAGTAATCCATCATTCCCGTGGTCACCTTTAAACAAGTAACCAGGTCCAATCTACTTAAAAGGTCCATGAAAGAATCTTGTGAGACGGATGTGGGTCATGTGATGGATGGAACACCTCCATATGACTCCAATTATGTTCAGAGACTAGGATATGACAGATGCAATGTAAAGTGGTAAATCTATTACTTAGTGTAGACCTGTAAACCTACTGTGCAGTCACCTGGATTGCAATGACAAATATATCCTGAGGCACAAGAATAGAGAGATTTATTGAGAAAGAATATTATAGGTTGGGGATAATATTACACAGCAATTAACTTCAAACATTATCTTATTCTGGGCGTGTGTTCAGATAATGCCAAGACAATAGGTAAATTTTCACAGTAGAATCATCTGAGAATGTTCACCAGTACTCCGCTTATATTGAACATATTACCAGGATATACATCGACATAGGAGAATCGATTGGGCATGAGGTATGCAAAAGTCAAGACCTCTCTATACTTTTTATTATTTCATTTGCATAAGTTATAGTTAAGTTTTATACAGTAAATTTTACCTTGTTTAATAGAATGTTTGCTATTGTAAAACAAAGATCTGCAAAATACCAAAGCAAGAAAACACAGTTGAGAGCCAAACTTGAGGTGAGTGTGTGCCAAGCGTACTTTATTGCTTATTATCTCTTACGTGTGACTCGGGCTCGGGGTGTTGCCAAGTGTATTATATTCCACAACCAAACAAACTTCATTCAAAAATCATCAGGGAGAAAGTATGTGAAGGTTACATCTAAGGTTTTGGCAGCTTGTTTTCCGAACCTATGCTATTATAATTGAGTATAAAAATTAAATTGTTAAATGACTAAACTTTAAAATAATTCAAAATAAATTCATACTTTAAAGCTAATTGCTAAAAACAGTGTATTTCATGAATTCTTCATTAGATATTTAATATGTCCTGTTTAAGCTATGTCATATTCAACACTTTAAATTAACTGACAATGATTACAACTTATTGCTAGCTATAAACTGATATCATTTGTAGACAGGCGAGTTATTTTGAAATATCTATTTTATTTCAATTACCTGAAGGTAATATTAATAAAATAATTACCTACTCTAAACAAAATAGTACAATCCAGATTCTATAAATATAGTTTTTATAATTTAGTGTTAAAACTGGTTCGATTTCACCTCAAATATCAAGAGACAAATATTACGTCCATCTTTACTATGACCACATTAAATCAATGGATCAATATAGTAACTACATCTTCCCTATATCCCATTTGATCTATATAGTAAGTCCATCTTCACTATGCCCTCATTGGATCTACATAGTAAGTCCATCATCACAAGGCCCCCATTGGATCTACATAGTAAGTACATCATGACTATGCCTCCATTGGATCTACATAGAAGTCCATTTTCACTATGCCCCCATTGGACTACATAGTAAGTCCATCATCACTATGCCTCCATTGGATCTACATAGTAAGTCCATCATGACTGTGCCTCCATTGGATCTACATAGAAGTCCATCATCACTATGCCCCCATTTGATTTACATAGTAAGTCCATCATCACTATGCCCCCATTTGATTTACATAGTAAGTCCATCATCACGATGCCCCCATTGGATCTACATAGTAAGCCCATCATCACTATGCCTCCATTGGATCTACATAGTAAGTCCATCATCACTATGCCCCCATTGGATCTACATAGTAAGTCCATCATCACTATGCCTCCATTGGTTCTACATAGACGTCCATCATTACTATGCCCCCATTTGATCTACATAGTAAGTCCATCATCACTATGCCCCCATTGGATCTACATAGTAAGTCCATCATCACTATGCCTCCATTGGTTCTACATAGACGTCCATCATTACTATGCCCCCATTTGATCTACATAGTAAGTCCATCATCACTATGCCTCCACTGGATCTACATAGTAAGCCCATCATCAATATACCCCCATTGGATCTACATAGTAAGTCCATCATCACTATGCCTCCATTGGTTCTACATAGACGTCCATCTTCACTATGCCCCCATTGGATCTACATAGTAAGCCCATCATCACTATGCCTCCATTGGATCTACATAGTAAGTCCATCATCACTATGCCCCCATTGGTTCTACATAGTAAGTCCATCATCACTATGCCTCCATTGGTTCTACATAGACGTCCATCATCACTATGCCCCCATTTGATCTACATAGTAAGTCCATCATCACTATGCCTCCATTGGTTCTACATAGACGTCCATCTTCACTATGCCCCCATTGGATCTACATAGTAAGTCCATCATAACTATGCCTCCATTGGATCTACATAGTAAGCCCATCATCACTATGCCTCCATTGGATCTACATAGTAATTCCATCATCACTATGCCCCCATTGGTTCTACATAGTAAGTCCATCATCACTATGCCTCCATTGGTTCTACATAGACGTCCATCATCACTATGCCCCCATTTGATCTACATAGTAAGTCCATCATCACTATGCCTCCACTGGATCTACATAGTAAGCCCATCATCACTATGCCCCCATTGGATCTACATAGTAAGTCCATCATCACTATGCCTCCATTGGTTCTACATAGACGTCCATCTTCACTATGCCCCCATTGGATCTACATAGTAAGTCCATCATCACTATGCCTCCATTGGATCTACATAGTAAGTCCATCATCACTATGCCTCCATTGGTTCTACATAGACGTCCATCTTCACTATGCCTCCACTGGATCTACATAGTAAGCCCATCATCACTATGCCCCCATTGGATCTACATAGTAAGTCCATCCTCACAATGTCCCCATAAGATATATAGTAAGTCCATCGTAACTATGACACTATTGCATCTATATATTAAGTACATCTTCCCTATGCCCCCATTGGATCTACATAGTAATTCCATCTCCCCCATACCCCATTAGATCTACATAGTAAGTCTATATTCCCTATGCCCCCATTGGATCTACACAGTAAGTCCATCTTCCCGATGACCCTATTGGATCTACATAGTAGGTCCATCTTCCTCATCCCCCCATTAGATCTACATAGTAAGTCTATCTTCCCCATGGTCCCATTGGATCTAGATAGTAAGTCTATCTTCAGTATGACCCTATAGGATCTCTATAGTAAGTCCATATTTCCTATGCACCCTTGGATCTACATAGTCAGTCTATCTTCACTTTGCCCCCTTTGGATCTACATAGTAAGTCTATATTCCCTATGCCCCCATTGGATCTACATAGTAAGTCTATATTCCCTATGCCCCCATGGATCTACATAGTAAGTCCATCCTCACAATGTCCCCATAAGATATATAGTAAGTCCATCGTAACTATGACCCTATTGCATCTATATATTAAGTCCATCTTCCCTATGCCCCCATTGGATCTACATAGTAATTCCATCTTCCCCATCCCCCCATTAGATCTACATAGTAAGTCTATATTCCCTATGCCCCTATTGGATCTACATAGTAAGTCCATATTTCCTATGCCCCCTTAGATCTATATAGTAAGTTCATCTTCACTATGATCCCTTTTTATCTACATAGTAAGTCCATCCTCACAATGTCCCCATAAGATATATAGTAAGTCCATCGTAACTATGACCCTATTGCATCTATATATTAAGTCCATCTTCCCTATGCCCCCATTGGATCTACATAGTAATTCCATCTTCCCCATCCCCCATTAGATCTACATAGTAAGTCTATATTCTCTATGCCCCCATTGGATCTACATAGTAAGTCCATCTTCCCCATCCCCCATTAGATCTACATAGTAAGTCTATATTCACTATGCCCCCATTGGATCTACATAGTAATTCCATCTTCCCCATCCCCCATTAGATCTACATAGTAAGTCTATATTCCCTATGCCCCCATTGGATCTACATAGTAATTCCATCTTCCCCATCCCCCATTAGATCTACATAGTAAGTCTATATTCCCTATGCCCCCATTGGATCTACATAGTAAGTCCATCTTCCCTATGCCTCCATTGGATCTACATAGTAATTCCATCTTCCCCATCCCCCATTAGATCTACATAGTAAGTCTATATTCCCTATGCCCCCATTGGATCTACATAGTAATTCCATCTTCCCCATCCCCCATTAGATCTACATAGTAAGCCTATATTCGCTATGCCCCCATTGGATCTACATAGTAAGTCTATATTCCCTATGCCCCCATTGGATCTACATAGTAAGTCCATCTTCCCTATGCCTCCATTGGATCTACATAGTAATTCCATCTTCCCCATCCCCCATTAGATCTACATAGTAAGTCTATATTCCCTATGCCCCCATTGGATCTACATAGTAATTCCATCTTCCCCATCCCCCATTAGATCTACATAGTAAGTCTATATTCCCTATGCCCCCATTAGATCTACATAGTAAGTCTATATTCCCTGTGCCCTCATTGGATCTACATAGTAAGCCCATCATCACTATGCCCCCATTGGATCTACATAGTAATTCCATCTTCCCCATCCCCCATTAGATCTACATAGTAAGTCTATATTCCCTATGCCCCCATTGGATCTACATAGTAAGTCCATCTTCCCCATCCCCCATTAGATCTACATAGTAAGTCTATATTCCCTATGCCCCCATTAGATCTACATAGTAAGTCTATATTCCCTATGCCCCCATTGGATCTACATAGTAAGTCCATCCTCACAATGTCCCCATAAGATATATAGTAAGTCCATCGTAACTATGACCCTATTGCATCTATATATTAAGTCCATCTTCCCTATGCCCCCATTAGATCTACATAGTAAGTCTATATTCCCTATGCCCCCATTGGATCTACATAGTAAGTCCATCCTCACAATGTCCCCATAAGATATATAGTAAGTCCATCGTAACTATGACCCTATTGCATCTATATATTAAGTCCATCTTCCCTATGCCCCCATTGGATCTACATAGTAATTCCATCTTCCCCATCCCCCATTAGATCTACATAGTAAGTCTATATTCCCTATGCCCCCATTGGATCTACATAGTAATTCCATCTTCCCTATGCCCCCATTAGATCTACATAGTAAGTCTATATTCCCTATGCCCCCATTGGATCTACATAGTAATTCCATCTTCCCCATCCCCCATTAGATCTACATAGTAAGTCTATATTCCCTATGCCCCCATTGGATCTACATAGTACGTCCATCTTCCCCATCCCCCATTAGATCTACATAGTAAGTCTATATTCCCTATGCCCCCATTGGATCTACATAGTAAGTCCATCTTCCCTATGCCCCCATTAGATCTACATAGTAAGTCTATATTCCCTATGACCCCATTGGATCTACATAGTAAGTCCATCTTCCCTATGCCCCCATTAGATCTACATAGTAAGTCTATATTCCCTATGACCCCATTGGATCTACATAGTAAGTCCATCTTCCCTATGCCCCCATTAGATCTACATAGTAAGTCTATATTCCCTATGACCCCATTGGATCTACATAGTAAGTCCATCTTCCCTATGCCCCCATTAGATCTACATAGTAAGTCTATATTCCCTATGCCCCCATTGGATCTACATAGTAAGTCCATCTTCCCTATGCCCCCATTAGATCTACATAGTAAGTCTATATTCCCTATGCCCAAATGGGATCTACATAGTAAGTCTATATTCCCTATGCCCCCATTGGATCTACATAGTAATTCCATCTTCCCCATCCCCCATTAGATCTACATAGTAAGTCTATATTCCCTATGCCCCCATTGGATCTACATAGTAAGTCCATCTTCCCTATGCCCCCATTAGATCTACATAGTAAGTCTATATTCCCTATGCCCCCATTGGATCTACATAGTAATTCCATCTTCCCCATCCCCCATTAGATCTACATAGTAAGTCTATATTCCCTATGCCCCCATTGGATCTACATAGTAAGTCCATCTTCCCTATGCCCCCATTAGATCTACATAGTAAGTCTATATTCCCTATGACCCCATTGGATCTACATAGTAAGTCCATCCTCACAATGTCCCTATAAGATATATAGTATGTCCATCGTAACTATGACCCTATTGCATCTATATATTAAGTCCATCTTCCCTATGCCCCCATTGGATCTACATAGTAATTCCATCTTCCCCATCCCCCATTAGATCTACATAGTAAGTCTATATTCCCTATGCCCCCATTGGATCTACATAGTAAGTCCATCCTCAGAATGTCCCCATAAGATATATAGTAAGTCCATCGTAACTATGACCCTATTGCATCTATATATTAAGTCCATCTTCCTTATGCACCCATTGGATCTACATAGTAATTCCATCTTCCCCATCCCCCATTAGATCTACATAGTAAGTCTATATTCCCTATGCCCCCATTGGATCTACATAGTAAGTCCATCTTCCCTATGCCCCCATTGGATCTACATAGTAATTCCATCTTCCCCATCCCCCATTAGATCTACATAGTAAGTCTATATTCCCTATGCCCCCATTAGATCTACATAGTAAGTCTATATTCCTAAGCCCCCATTGGATCTACATAGTAAGTCCATCTTCCCTATGCCCCCATTGGATCTACACAGTAAGTCCATCTTCCCTATGACCCCATTGGATCTACATAGTTAGTCCATCTTCCTAATCCCCCCATTAGATGTATATAGTAAGTCTATCTTCCCTATGCTCCCATTCGATCTACATAGCAAGTCTATCTTCCCTATGCCCCCATTGGATCTTGATAGTAAGTCCATCTTCCCTATGACCCCATTGGATCTACATAGTAAGTCCATCTTCCTAATCCCCTCATTAGATGTACATAGTAAGTCTATCTCCCTATGCTCCCATTCGATCTACATCGTAAGTCTATCTTCCCTATGCTCCCATTGGGTCTACATAGTAGGTTTCTCTTCCCTATGACCCTATAGGGTCTATATAGTAAGTCCATATTTCCTATGCCCCCTTGTTTCTATATAGTAAGTTCACCTTCACTATGATCCCATTGGATCTACATAGTAAGCCCATCCTCACAATGTCCCCATTATATATATAGTAAGTCCATCCTCACAATGTCCCCATTATATATATAGTAAGTCCATCTTAACTATGACCCTATTGCATCTATATATTAAGTCCATCTTCCCTATGCCCCCATTGGATCTACATAGTAAGTCCACCTTCCATATGCCCTCATTGGATCTACATAGTAAGTCCGTTACCCTATTGTGTCTATATAGTAAGTCCATTTTCCTTATGATCCCGTTGGATCTACATAGTAAGTTCATCTTTACTATGCTCCCATTGGATCTATATAGTAAGTTCTTCTTTCCTATGCACCCTTTGGATCTACATAGTAAGTCCATCTTCCCTATATCCCATTGGATGTACATAGTAAGTCCATCTTCCCTATGCCCCCATTGGATCTACACAGTAAGTACATCTTCCCTATGCCCACATTGGATCTACATAGTAAATCCATCATCCCTATGCCCCCATTGGATCTACATAGTAAGTACATCTTCCCTATGCCCACATTGGATCTACATAGTAAGTCTATCTTCACTTTGCTCCCTTTGGATTTTCATAGTAAGTCCATCCTCACTATGACTCCATTATATATATAGTAAGTCCATCTTAACTATGACCCTATTGCATCTATATATTAAGTCCATCTTCCCTATGCCCCCATTGGATCTACATAGTAAGTCCATCTTCCCTATGCCTCCATTGGATCTACATAGTAAGTCCATCTTCCCTATGCCTCCATTGGATCTACATAGTAAGTCCATCTTCCCTATGCCTCCATTGGATCTACATAGTAAGTCCATCTTTCTTATGACCCCGTTGGATCTACATAGTAAGTCCATCTTCCCTATGCCTCCATTGGATCTACATAGTAAGTCCATCTTTCTTATGACCCCGTTGGATCTACATAGTAAGTCCATCTTCCCTATGCCTCCATTGGATCTACATAGTAAGTCCATCTTTCTTATGACCCCGTTGGATCTACATAGTAAGTCCATCTTCCCTATGCCTCCATTGGATCTACATAGTAAGTCCATCTTCCCTATGCCTCCATTGGATCTACATAGTAAGTCCATCTTCCCTATGCCTCCATTGGATCTACATAGTAAGTCCATCTTCCCTATGCCTCCATTGGATCTACATAGTAAGTCCATCTTCCCTATGCCTCCATTGGATCTACATAGTAAGTCCATCTTCCCTATGCCTCCATTGGATCTACATAGTAAGTCCATCTTCCCTATGCCCCCATTGGATCTACATAGTAAGTCCATCTTCCCTATGCCTCCATTGGATCTACATAGTAAGTCCATCTTCCCTATGCCTCCATTGGATCTACATAGTAAGTCCATCTTCCCTATGCCTCCATTGGATCTACATAGTAAGTCCATCTTCCCTATGCCTCCATTGGATCTACATAGTAAGTCCATCTTTCTTATGCCCCCATTGGATCTACATAGTAAGTCCATCTTCCCTATGCCTCCATTGGATCTACATAGTAAGTCCATCTTCCCTATGCCTCCATTGGATCTACATAGTAAGTCCATCTTCCCTATGCCTCCATTGGATCTACATAGTAAGTCCATCTTTCTTATGCCCCCATTGGATCTACATAGTAAGTCCATCTTCCCTATGCCTCCATTGGATCTACATAGTAAGTCCATCTTCCCTATGCCTCCATTGGATCTACATAGTAAGTCCATCTTTCTTATGACCCCGTTGGATCTACATAGTAAGTCCATCTTCCCTATGCCTCCATTGGATCTACATAGTAAGTCCATCTTTCTTATGCCCCCATTGGATCTACATAGTAAGTCCATCTTCCCTATGCCTCCATTGGATCTACATAGTAAGTCCATCTTTCTTATGCCCCCATTGGATCTACATAGTAAGTCCATCTTCCCTATGCCTCCATTGGATCTACATAGTAAGTCCATCTTCCCTATGCCTCCATTGGATCTACATAGTAAGTCCATCTTTCTTATGCCCCCATTGGATCTACATAGTAAGTCCATCTTCCCTATGCCTCCATTGGATCTACATAGTAAGTCCATCTTCCCTATGCCTCCATTGGATCTACATAGTAAGTCCATCTTTCTTATGACCCCGTTGGATCTACATAGTAAGTCCATCTTCCCTATGCCTCCATTGGATCTACATAGTAAGTCCATCTTTCTTATGCCCCCATTGGATCTACATAGTAAGTCCATCTTCCCTATGCCTCCATTGGATCTACATAGTAAGTCCATCTTTCTTATGACCCCGTTGGATCTACATAGTAAGTCCATCTTTGCCATCCCCCCATTAAATCTACATACTAAGTCTATCTTCCCTATGCTCCCATTCGATCTATATAGTAAGTCTATCTTCCCTATGACCCTATTGCATCTATATATTAAGTTCATCTTCCCTATGCCCTCATTGGATCTATATAGTAAGTCCATCTTCCCTATGACCCTATTGGATCTATATATTAAGTTCATCTTCCCTATGCCCTCATTGGATCTATATAGTAAGTCTATCTTCCCTATGACCCTATTGCATCTATATATTAAGTTCATCTTCCCTATGCCCTCATTGGATCTATATAGTAAGTCCATCTTCCCTATGACCCTATTGGATCTAGATACAGTAGTAAGTCCATCTTCACTATGCCGCCATTAGATTTTCATAGTAAGTCCATTTTCTCTATGGCCCTATTTGATCTATTATAGTAAGTCCATCTTCCCTATGCCCCCATTGGATCGACATAGTACGTCCATCTTCCCTATGCCCCCATTTGATCTACATAGTAAGTCAATCTCCCTATGTCCCCTTTTTATCTATTATAGTAAGTCCATTTTCCCTATGCCCCCATTGGATCTACATAGTAAGTCCATCTTCCCTATGCCCCCATTGGATCGACATAGTACGTCCATCTTCCCTATGCCCCCATTGGATCTACATAGTAAGTCCATCTTCCCTATGTCCCCATTTTATCTATTATAGTAAGTCCATTTTCCCTATGCCCCCATTGGATCTACATAGTAAGTCCATCTTCCCTATGCCCCCATTGGATCGACATAGTACGTCCATCTTCCCTATGCCCCCATTTGATCTACATAGTAAGTCAATCTCCCTATGTCCCCATTTTATCTATTATAGTAAGTCCATTTTCCCTATGCCCCCATTGGATCTACATAGTAAGTCCATCTTCCCTATGCCCCCATTTGTTCTATATAGTAAGTCCATCTCCCATATGTCCAAATTTTATCTATTATAGTAAGTCCATCTTCCCTATGCCCCCATTCGATCTACATATTAGGTCCATTATCCCTATGACCCCATTGGATATATATATATAGTAAATCCATTTTCCCATGGAACGCTCAAGGTAGATAGTAGTGTGTGTACTCCTTATTCAGAATAAAGTAAAGGGTTGGGAAAAATATCTGAATGAGATGAAGAGGAAAGCCTCTTTTAGAACTGGTAATTCAAGGATTGACACTTGGGTTTGATTAATACCAATTCTATATATTAACAACTTGTATTAATTTAATTACAAAAGCAACAGATATTTACTAACAACCAATACCATAAACTTGATTGAACTTATGAAAGTATATTTTTCTAAAAGTTTTGATGTAAAATGTTTGTGACTACACTTGGTAATTATTTCTTGTTGGTCTCAGATATATTGTTGGCTGGGCAGAGCCACTTTTAGAGGCAAGTGGTGAAAGACTGTATGTGTTTATTGGGATCATTCATTGCATATATTTTAGTGTGTGTTTTTGTAAATGTCAGATTTACACATTTTACATGTTTGACTGAGTATGTTAAAAAAAATTACTTCAAGTTTTAAGCTGCGGTCAGTCAGGCCACGCAAAGTTTGAATTCACAAGATTTGGCAAAGGCAAATGAACAACAAAATGCATAAGTTTCTTTAAAAACAATCAAATGCATAGAAAATATCAAACTTCTGTGTTTGCAACAATAAATTACTTTTTTTTATCAATGGAGCATTTAATAAAATTGTAATGATAAATTAACTCTTGTAAAATAACAAACATTGAAAGACAGGAATTAAATTTATTTACATCTCAAGGAAGATAGAGTTATGTAATTATTGCTTTTGTACTAAATGCTATTATTTCAAATAGATAACACACATGTGTTAATGAACAAACCAAGAAGGCCTAATGTAGAAATTCTATCTTGATGGCTATTAAAGCTAAGAACTCTTTAAAAGTTTATGTGTTATAGATTAATAAATTTGCATTTGCAAATAATTCTAAAACTAATTTTAATCTGTATTTTTTAAATTAAAAATACTGACATAAATACTGAGTCATTAATAATGATTTAGATGTTGATGAAAGCTACAGACATTAATAGGTTGAACATAACTAGTCTGTTTTTAAATGAATATAAAATAGTTGTTTAACCAGGGAAAGACTGAACATCACAGTTACTACTCTAGTCATGTTTTTGTCTAAAATTCTATTTGTGTACAAAACACCACTTAAAACAAAAGTAACATTAGTAACAAAAGTAATATATATATAATATAATTTGCTATTTTATAATATATATTTAGCACTAAGAGTTCTATAAAAAGGTCTTAGTTAACATATGAATGTAGTGTAAAATTAACATATAGAAAAGAACTTCCTTCACTTCTGTATATTTCAGGCCAATAAATTAGTTTCTAATACCACAAACCCCTTCATAAGTTTACCAAAGAGCTCTCACTATGCCTGAATGGTATAAATACAAACTACACAAGTATTGATATTTAATAATTTTACTGATCAACGTAATTTGTAAATACTTCAGTATTTATTTTTGTAAATCTAAATTCAGGACATCATGTACCATTACCTGAAACTGGAGAAAGATAATAGCGAGAGAGTGATCAAATTCTAATGTTTAGTAATAAACACTCAAAGATCTCGTAACCACACTTTTTTATTTTACCCTTATGTACATTTCAGTTACCAAGTAACCATCCTCAGAGGGATAACATACAAAGAGTGAATAACTTTACAAAAATACCTTGTTTATAACCTATGGAACTACTTACCCCTACTCTGATCACCGCAGACTCACCTCTTATACAAGGCCAGGCCACGCTCTTCGAATGAAAAAAGAAATTCCATGCGTAATAAATTCAACTTACTAAAATATAAACTATAATGATATCTAAATAAAAAATTTTTGGAAATAACCAACTCAAATTTATATTACAAACCATAATCCTATTTAACAAGTGAATAAAAAATTGAATAGTAAACACGGGTCTGATATTTTATTAAATTCTGTTAGAGGTCCTATTCCTCATTCAATAAGTTATTTTTGTAAAGTCATTCAGTCTTTGTATGTTATCCTTCTGTGGAGGGTTACTTGGTAACTGAAATGTACATTATGGTAGAATAGAAAAAGTGTTATGGTGAAGAGGTTTTTAAATATTTATTATTAATATTCAACCACAGTGGTTTCCTAATAAATAGGTAACCTTAGATTAGTTTAGCACTTAACATTGAAACAGAAGCCTGTTGTAAAGGATTAATAGGGTGTAGACATCTTACTTCTCCTACAAATTTCCAGTTTCGTGTGATTCTAACCTCGAGCATTGTTATAGCGTTATCTATGGAAACTATATAACCCTCACAAATGCTTTAGGATAGTCAAACAAGTAATATAGAAAAATAATTTTTTAAAGTCAATTGCTACTGAGGTCAACAAATCAAAATTTTATTTTAGTTACTTTTTATTTTATAATTACAAATAATATAAATATGTAAATATTGTCAAATAAAAACATAAAATCAAAAAACAATAAATTATTCAACCTAATAGACAAAATTAATTCCAAGACAAACTTAAAAGACTCTCACAGTGCAGTGAATCCGAAAATAGAACAATAACGGTACACCACACCTTGTGACAACGGAAATTTCACACAGCTCACAGTCTACTTCAACCTCCGATCAGTGATGATTATGGAGATACTATCAATCTTTGAAAGTTAACTCGCATAAATACCAAGTATGATTCTTGTTTAGCTACATATAGTGAAAGTGATAAGTGAATACAAGAAAACAGTGTTGCAAAGTTATATATATATATATATATATATAGATTTTTTGGACTAGGAGACTGACAGACACACCTTGGTAAGAGTCCTTTCTGTAGTCTGAGACTACAGAGTGGACTCTTACCAAGGTAAGTCTGTCAGTCTCCTAGTCCAAAAAATCTAAATAATCTTTACCAACCAAAACTAACCTAAATATATATATATATATATATATATATATATATATATATATATATATATTAAAAATCAAGATTTTAACACCTACCAAGGTAAACAACTCTACAGGAAATTCCTTAACCTCAAAATCAAACTCGAAAATTGCATCAACAAAATAAATTTTAATAAACAATGCATAGCACTTAATATCACACCTAAATACGGTAAATTACACTTAAGAAATAAACAAAATACAATTATCAATAAAGCAACAAAAATAGCCGAATTACACATAATTAAAGAAAACATTAAATATGCAGAGTGATTCGACAATGGTCAAGTGACCGAAAGGTGCCTCATCACAACAAGGTAAAATTATTGAACTTAGTGGTGGATATAAGTATTTACAATAGTAATTTATCAACTTCATATATATATATATATATATATATATATATATATATATATATATATATATCTTTCACTATATATACTTTAATAAGAATTTTACTTGATATTATGTGAGTTAACTTTAAAAGATTGATAGTATCTCCATTGTCGAGCATCAACTGATGTTCGATTGTCGGCAGTTGATGCTCGACAAAGAAGATACTATCAATTTTTGAAAGTTAACTCGCATAAATACCAAGTAAGATTCTTGTTTAAGTACATATAGTGAAAGTGATAAGTGAATACAAGAAAACAGTGTCGCAAAGTTAAACAAAATATGTATATGTATATATATAAATATATATGATGAATAGTTATTATCTGGAGTACATCCGTTCATTCTGCAGTGCATAAAATCGCAGTTCCGACGTTTCGCTAGAATCTCATCTAGCATTGACGAGGTGAACCCAACAACAGTAGAAGAGCGCAGATAACTCTGCTCATATATATAGTTTCATTCTTCTATATATAGGAGCAGAGTTATCTGCGCTCTTCTACTGTTGGGTTCACCTCGTCAATGCTAGATGAGATTCCAGCCAAACGTCGGAACTGCGATTTTATGCACTGCAGAATGAACGGATGTACTCCAGATAATAACTATTCATCATATTTTTCAATCTGTGAAGGAATACGTATCAGCATAAATTCAAGGATGGAAAAATATGATGAATAGTTATTATCTGGAGTATACGTCCGTTCGTTCTGCAGTACATAAAATCGCAGTTCTGATGTTTTGCTAGAATCTCATCAAGCATTGACGAGGTGAACCCAACAACAGTAAAAGAGTGAAACCCAATATATATATATATATATATATATATATATATATATATATATATATATATATATATATGACAGAATTCCAATATTAAGTGGCAAAATATAAAGCAAATTTCCTTATAGTTAATCATTTTCCTCTTTATTCAATATATGGTCTTGGAATATGATTTTTGTTTGTTACTATTTATTTGCTTTTTTCCTTTATAATTGAAGAAGCCGATAGTGTCTATAACTTTTCATTCTACCCACCTCTTGTAATCCTTCACTATTGCAAAGTACCTTTCTCTTTTAATTTCATTTAGTACATCTTTAAGTGAATCTTAGCTCTGGGAAAGTTAGCTCAGTGGTAAAAGTGCTGGTTTTCAAATATATAGATCCACAGATCAAATCCAACAGGGACATCAAATTTTTAAATTTAAATTATTGAATAAATATTTGAAAAAACTGTATTACATCAATTGTCATCCACTATAAGTTACAAGAAAATTATTTGAACTTGATTGGATGAATAAAATCTTATTTTATTAACAATTGAAAATTTGTATAGCATATATATATATATATATATATATATATATATATATATATATACATATATATATATATATATATATATATATATATATATATATATATATATATATATATATATATAAGGAGAATGTGAGCTAACAAAAGGAATTTAATTAGATCTGATAAAAAACTACATTATGGACACAGCTGAGAAACAGATTAAGCTTTAGGAGCATAAGACAATATAAATGAAATTATTAGTAAATTAGTCACAGGGATAAATATTGATATTTTTGCAATTAAATCTTACCCCATTGCTTGAGCAAAGTTTACAAAGTTAGAAATTAACCAACAAAAATGGGTATTCAGTTGACATCCTTGTGCATGCATTTTGTAAATGCTCTCTGGGCAAACCAGAAAGTGATGTGAGGGCAGCAGGACCTCTGTATCTGTGCATTGGCTGGTATTTTAATTATTAATGTCCAACCTTATTCTAAAAGTTACGTCTGTAATAGAGTTTTCAAGTTTACTATTATTTGTTAGTACGAGTAATAGCTCACCAATTGTCTTTATGTAATTATTTCAGATTTTCTCTCTAATTGAGATTTTAGAGCTTTATACCAATTCTTATTTCATTCAAAGTTCAAACAAATTTCTAAATTATACACAACAAATAAAGTGTTATTTTACACACTTGCATTGCAATGAAACAGATTCCATAACTGGTGAAAGCAAATACTATTTTGCTATTAGTCGCAGGAGCAGCCTGTTAATAAATACACCCTTTTATATCGATAGCAACAAAGAACGTCTGTTTTTTAAAATCTACAGATATAATATTTCTATAAAGCTTCCCTTCCACTAAAATAACCACTAATGCTAAACAATTGAATACAAACAAGCAACCAGTTGTGACCTACCTAGTTTGACACCTCAGTGGAGTAATTAGGCTACTTGCATTTACTTATATTTTATTAGAATGGTTGTATTTACATTTAATTGTCACTTCTTTATTAACCTTGTATGCTCTCTTCATGAGGTAGCATATGGACCGTATGCATTTGTAATCCTAACATTTGTTTATACATCTTTTAAATGGTTTAAATTTATATTTAGTGGTCACCTCTGAATAATATAATTGTTTATCTCATATTTTTTAAAAGCATTTTCCCAAGACTAATTAAAAGTGCAAACTATAATGTAAATGACCAAACTGTGCTCAAATCTTTATAAATAATAACTATCATGATTGCGGCTGCATTAGATCCTGTTTAAAACTCTATGGATTTACCTATTCATGACTGACAAATAATCTGTCACTAACTCAATAGCATTTTCTGGTAAAACTTATTTTTACTCTTAAAAATTATACTGGAAAACACTCTCAGGCATTGTTTGAGTTGGCGCATGGTGCGACCTACTAGGTGATTGCATGGCAGCAATGTTGAAATATTTTTGACTCTCAAAACAGATTTTACAACCCTAGCGCTGGAATAGAGAATAGTTTAACAATAAGTATGCATAATATAATAATATGCCTTTTTTTATTATGCTTTGTTTTATTTTTATTATATGCATCCTATATATATTATTATAAAATTTACATATTCACATTTCAACTGTAACCCATTGAGGTACACGCGTGTGTGACTCAATACACCTGTTCTGGACTGAATGCCAATACATGAGTGTGACTCTTGGTCAATGTGTAACAGATATTCTATAGTGAAATTTTTTATTTTCCAGTAAGAAAGAGTTGGTATGTGCTCTGTACACACTTTACCCTAAATGGTATATTTTATTTTTCTTTTTTTGGCCAACCTGTTACTGTAGGTTTTTACAATATACCTGTAAATTTTTCTTACTTGTGTACACAGGATAAAATTTTATTTATGTGTATTTTAATAAAATACATAGTTTGGCATGTTTATTCTATGAAAAATATATAAAAAATTAATTTACTTTGAAAATGTGAAATTAAAAAAAACCTTTTCTAGTTAATTACATTAAAAATTAATAATACTTAAATGTTCATAAATATATTTAAACTCTGTGTAACAAAAACATTATTTTAATAAAGAAAACAGATACAGTACTATAAATTCTTACCCACAAATAATGACTTTACATCAGTGTCGTGCTTGTGGAAATGACAACTACCTCAACGAGTTAATATGAAAACATTAATAAGCCAAAGATAACTTCTTCTAATTTTCATCTACGAGTATTAAAGGCTTTCCAATAAAAACTTTACGGACAAGAAGTTAATCACAATAAACCCAGGAGATACACATAGCTGTCAAATGAAATATGTAAACACGCCATTCTAGATGGAGATTGGCTTGGTTGTGCGATTGTTTTACTAACCAAATACATACAAATAGAAAATACAATCATGGATACCTTGATGGGTCTCTTGCACCACTTAATGCATGGTCGAAAATTCTGTAAATTAAAAACAAAAGATTTAAACAACTATTTAAATACAGAGTAACAGATATACATCTGCCAGCTTTGTTAAGTTACTCAGTTTATATCAAACAAGTTATTAAAAATTATTTGTTCAAATCTTCAACTTAAGATACTAGTTTAAAATTTAACATGTATCAACATGTTAACACTTTCCAATAGTAGCGCTTACCTTTTGTCTAAATGAGGGTAGACATTTCAGGATTTATGTGACAACAATTCACACACTTGGAACTTTCTCATGTACAGTTTCAACCTTTCTCATTAAATATTCAATATAATATCAACAATATGAAATGAAGTCCCTATTATATAAAGATAACTAATTCTAAGCTTAGAACCTATTATCAACATATTTTGATATCTTTAGTGTAATTGTAGTACTAAACATATACAGTAACACCTCTCATATCCGGATCAATTAGCCTGATCCGGATAACACAAAATATCCGAATATGGAAGGGGCTATGTAATGATGTACGTCTGTAGTACATAATCACAACCATTCCTATTGAAAATAGGTGTATGATTGTTTTAAATAAATAAGTTACACTTATTGGAGATTGTAATTATATTTTAATACCAATATAGAACTGTACATAGAGTTTAGTTATATGCCTTTATGTACAGTTCCTTAATACTGTACTGTGCATACATATGTACAATAGTTTTGGTAAAAAAAAATGTAATGACGGTTTGCTTGTTTCATCGGTCCCGTGTCTTTGAAGAAATATCCCTCCACCTTTGAAAGAGCGTGTTGTTTGACATACTCGATCAGCTGGTCACATGCCTGGAAAGCATCGCTTTGCGTCATAGTTTGTTTTTTTTCATCACCTTCGACATCCGCTGGCTGTGTGCTCACTAAGTCTATAGTAGTAAACTCATGAACTTCATCCTCTTTCATCCATTCATTCATGCGAACACTGTTAATGTCCTTACAACCACGAATATTTCGGAGAAGATTGACGATTTCTTCATTTGTTTCACAAACAAGTTTTTCCGTCTGTAATAGATTGTCAATTCCTTCATTGTTTGTTTTATGATCCAATAGTTTTTGCCATGATTTAACTAGTGTTATCGGCCTGACTACATCCCATGCTGTAACCATCCATAAAGCGACATCTAGCAAGTCACCGTTTTTTAGGCACTCGGAAACTCTTCTTTCTGGACCCGAATATGAGAGTTTTTACTGTATTAGGAATCAAAAACATTTTTAAAAAGCTGCTATTTTGAAACTAGTAAACAATGCTTCTTTCAATAAAATAGAACCTGAAAAAAATATGTGGTAAAGTCAATTTTATGGGGTGAAAGTGATAATAGCTCAGCAGCAGACGAAAACCTTGTGGCAAATCTTTCTCCATAGAAAAGTCCTTGGATTTGATTGGAGGAGCCAGCCCGGCTCAGCTACTTTGAAAGTTTGCCTATAAATTCTTTTTGATTTCTATTTTTACTATTATATCTTCAGAGGATTACAGGAACAACATTGATTGGTTGGTATGTCGCTGTATCCCTCTGTTGATATTAGCATTGCTAATAAGATACATACAATGGTGAATGAATAATTCGTGTATAGTAGATGGCGAATTTTATTTCTTATAATATAAATTCACTAAACATTTCCCCTGATAGTGACTCAAAAAGTTGATTATTAATTTTTTAAATACTTTTATAGAGCATTATCTCTAACACCAGAAGTATTGTGACTAAAATATGAATATCTTGTTTGACAGCATAATAAAACCACCGCTGATAGGAAAGCAACTTCACACATAAGCCAAAACAAGTAATAAAGATAACATACTCTATGATTACAGATTATGAATAGCAGCCTCAACATTGCAGTGAATAAATATTTTGAAAATAGAGCCTAATACAAAAAGTAAAACAAATTATAAATTAATTTGGATTTTATCCTACTGAAATTTAAATTGTACTGGATTAAAATTTGAATTCAGTTACATATTTCTTTGTAATTTAAATTGTAAATTGTATCTTATTGTAATTAAAGCTTCCTTTTCTCAACTTCTTTCAACAAGCTTTGTCAATTTTGAAAAGTTTTTAACTAAGGACTAGTTGAAACTAAATTTGTTTTTAATAACTTTTAAACATAGGCGAGGTTTGGATATTTGAAAATGTAAATAGAAAATAGAAAGAAGGTTGAATAAACATTAAATTTACGAAATATTAGAAATTAAAGTAAACTGTATATTGATGAACATTTATTTTTTTTAAAATTTCACACTCAAGTTTTGCTCTTATTTGATATTTCATTCAATAATGAAAATAATGGACTAACGTAAACAGTGAGGAAAGAATTAATGGATCAATTAGCCGCAAAAAAATATTAAACTTTTTAACTTAAATTTACCAAACAAATATTTGGGTTTACTAATAGGTTGCACTATATGTTTATGACTATAGTGTAAAATTACAGAACTTTTTCCATTTTTGTTCCTCATTTTATTATTTTTGTTTTTTAAAGAAGTTATTTTTACAAGGTTCAAGTGTAGGCTGTAGGTATAGTTATATTTTACCTATATAATATTAAAGGAACGTTTTTATTGTCTATTAAAATGAAAACAAAAATACATTCACATTCAAAATTTATTAATACATTTTGTTGTTGTTATATTCTGTAGGTCTTACATATATTAAAAGGTAGACAATTAATCCTACATTATTTGTAAAATGGTCTGAAATGATAAGTTGAATAACTTTTACACTAGTTTACGACTATCTGAACTTTAATTTTTTTTTGTAAATTTGTATAAACTTACTGAGACAGAACGTTTTCGATCGCTCCGTGGAGATCTTCATCAGTGTCTAAACTTTCCGCTTGGAGTTGTTGTTGGTTTAAGCGGCAATGATTTTAAAGGAAGGTTTTCAATAGTGTCAAAGAGTGTATATGATTTGTATTGGGCCTGCTAGTTTAATATGTTTGTATTTTGTGTGTTTGTAAATTTCATACTGTTCTAGTGTGTTGAGATGTAGATTTCTGGAAATCTTACACATCAACAAAAAAGGACCACATCTCAACACACTAGAACCGTATGAAATTTACAAACACATAAAATACAAACATATTAAACTAGCAGACACAATACAAATCACATATGCTCTTTGACACTATTGAAAACCTGCCTTTAAAATTGTTACCGCCTAACCAAACAACAACTTCAAGCGAAGAGTTTAGACACTGATGAAGATTGCCACAGAGTGATCGAAAACGTTCTGTCTCAGTAAGTTTTTACAAATTTATAAATTAGGCTATGAATTAACTAACAAAAAAAATTATATCTAATAGCCACAATAGAATTGATGTATTTACTAAATCACTTGATTTACATTTCAGGTAAAAGGTAACCATCTTCAGAAGTACTTGTACAGTTTGAAGCAATTGAAACGTATATCAAGTGAATTAGTAAATAAATAAATTTTATTGTATTTATTGGGTTTTATTTTTTGTTTTATTTAACCTGATTCATTACAAAGAATTTATTTTTAATTGGTTAAAGAAATAAAAATATATTTAGCTAGTATCAAGTCTGAAAATGTTTCAATATTGAGTTAAGACTGTCGATACAATGACAGTATGATTTTTTGTTTCTTCTACAAGGTTTGTTGTTTTTCAGTTATAAAAATAGTTGTCTAGTTGTCTCTTGGATTTTAAAATATCATTTGTCACTCTAGACATTTTTTATAAAAACAATTAGTAACGTATAAAATCCATTGTTTTTTCAACTCATTGATTTTATTTATTTCAACAGTTTACAACGAAATCGCTGAATATAGTTAGTGAAAATAAAATGAATACTCACCTTCTGAAGGGCTTCTTTGTTGTAGGGCTGGTGAAGACCTTCCCCAGTATATCACAATACAAGATATATACAAGGCAAAAGATTTGTATGACTCCGCATTCCATCCTGACACCGGGGAGAAGATGACGCTTATAGGCCGGATGAGTGCTCAGGTTCCGATGAACATGTTGATCACTGGGTGTATGATGACATTCTATAAGTAAGTTATATACTAATACATTCCTAATAAAGCTTACAGTGCAAACATTTCAAATCAATTGAATGATAATATTAGTTATCAAAGGCGTTACTTTCATTTAAAATTTGATGTTTTCTCCAAAGAAACTCCTTTGAAATTTTTGTGACAAAACAAGATTTTAGTTAAAATAAAGGAATTTTATTTTCACAACATAATTTACTGAATTTTTAATAATTGAAGCACATTTTTATAATGTGATCAAAGCTACATCAATATGGAATGCAGTAACAAAAAGGTAAGAAATTTAAGTAAAGTTTGAAGAAAAATGACATTTTGCAAGCCCTAATTTAATCTTGTCGATTTTCCTGTTAAAGACACTTTGTGAACTTTTAAATTGCAAATTTGTAATCTATAAATTTGCAAGAGCTTACAATTAATTATTTTCTAATAATGTGGAAACAAAACATTTTAAAATTTGCTTGTTGTAATCATCTTGCCTTCGACACTCAATCCTCCATTGATTAAGGTGCCGATTCTGATTCCAATTCTTGTTTTTTTTTTTAACTGTTAAAATACATGTGTCGTGTAATTTATAGGAAATATAATTTATTATCAACTATCTCTTATTCAAGTATTTGTTTCTTTGAATAAATTAAACGATTAAAGCAAATGTCTATTTGAGATCACAAAAATATTATTATTTATGACGCAACCTCAAAGATGATTGGACACTCTACTGTCTCACTCTTACTTGGGAGGGTTCAACACTCTCTTACTCTCCCCGTCTGTGGATGCAACTACTCAACCGCTACATACATGTCGAAACAAAACACAAGGAAAAGGTAGTTCCAATTTCTGCAGTTATACAAACTGAAATGGCTATTACTGAAGTTATATTGTAATTGCGACTGAAGTTCATATTTGTAATTTTAAATAAACCGTTACTTTAATCCAATAAGTTTTTCACCTTTTCAGAAATTCCTATTCATAAATCAAGGTTGAATGTTTTTCTATTACATTAAAATGGAACTTTATTAAGGCTTCCCCATATGACCAAGATATTAAATAAAACCATTATTAGAGAATATCATGTTGGTCTGTATAACTTGAAAGAATAGAGAGAAGCGAGAATCGAAAGAAAAATTTGAGAATAGAAATCGGAATCGAAAATATTAGGTATCGGCCCGTCCTTATTAGAAACGTCTCAGCAAGTAAGTTCAAAAGTATTCAATCAGTTGCAATAATAACTTATAAAAACATTTTTAACTGTACTGGGTGATTACTGACGATTACACAATGATCATAATTGCTTAATGCAATTAGAAAATGTTGTCTCGGCAAATTCACTTTACTTAAGTGTACATATGGGCTTTCCTTGAGTAAAAATTGAATTTTCATACCCGCAATATGGAATATAATACAAGGTAAACGTTATCATAATAAGTAATAAACTTTGGGAAAACGGTATTTGATAAAAAAAATTAAATTAATAATTATTAAAAACATTTAATGAAAAATAACAAAGTTGGAAAATTTTACAACTTTTGTAAGTTTGAAAATTAAATAGTTTTGTAAAAAGTAAGTAGAATATTTAATAAATACAAAAATATTTCTCACAAAAAATTAGTAAAACATTGAAAATAAATAATAAAAACATTAATACTCTCTCTACTTGTTTTTCTTGGCCATGGTTGCTACGTGTTTTACTCAATAATATGAAGTTATAGAAAATTCCAGCTGCTATACCAATACTTCCTAATTAGCATATCAGGCCTGTATTCTTTTTTCACTTAGGACCATTAGGATTGCTGTTAATGGCTGCTTAGGAGACATGTTCTTAAGAGACCTAAGTAGAAAATTTGCGTAGTTCATTTTCAAAAAAATTTTTTTAAATAAACCAGCTTCATTTATGTAAATTACACTAAAGTTTTTACCATTTTAAGAAGTTCATCAATTCTTAAAACAACAACACTCTCAATAATTTTTTTAAATATGAGGAGCTACTATTTCTAGTTTTACTAGGTTAATTATAAAGGAGGTGGTCGAAGTATCATAATTTTGTTCTCATAATGTCTGTAAATAGAATAATGTACGTGTAAAATTTAAGGTTGTTTACTAGAAGATTAACTTACCTGGGAGCAAGTTCCTGGCTCTTGTTATCTTATTTAATCAAAGTTTATGAGTGATATCTTTAAAATAACATGAACTTTACATTATCATTATTTAATAACAAAACTAACACTTACAGAAAACACGTTTATTACAACAAATGCCTTTGAACGATAAAGGCATCATTATCAATGATTCGAAATATGCTTTACAAGTAAAATAGAACTAAAATAGTTACCTTATATTTGATACCACGACCACAACCCCTAGAGTAGCCATTTCTGGAACAGAAAGAACAATTAATATGATAAAGGGATTTATTCTGTGTGTTATTTTATTGTTGAACAATTAATTTGAATTCTTGAATTTTGTAGCTCATTATGTTCGGTGCACCTTAATTAATCACTTAAACAGTTTAAGTGATGATTACAAACACCATGTCGTAATGTCTACAGTAGTCCATACCACGACCACAACCACTAGCGTAACCATTTCTGCAACAGAAAGAAAAATTGACAATTTAAAGGCATTTATTTTATGTGTTATTTTATTGTGGAACAATTAATTTGACTCCCAAGGGAAGCTAAAATCTTATTTATTTAGTTGACCGTTGTATAATAATTCGACAAACACCATGTTGTAATGTTCTCCTAAAAAGATATTTACTTAGCCCCAGAATGTTTGGAGACCTTTAAATGAAACAACTCCTCTAAAGAGTGGGGTTTTTTTTGTACCAATCTTGTAAAATGTATTAGACAAAATGCATAAGCTGTCGTTAACTTCAGGTTTGATGAATCTTACAACGATAATATTTTCATTTTAGCATTTTCATAATAATTATTATTATTGTTTCATAAAATATCTGTATTCTTGTAGTAATACTGAAAAATGCATGGTTTTTCATTGGTTCAGTGATTAGATTGCCTCTTTTAATTTGAAAACCTCAAGTAACGAAAACTTGAAACAATATTTTACAACTTTTGTTGGATTGAAGAACTATTTATTACAAAACTGAGGAATGGCTTATATATAACCTAAATATAATGAAAATTTGACAAAATGAATAATTGTATAGAAAATATAAATATTTTGTAGAAAAGCGATTTCCCTGATTCGTCTAAACCTGTATTGAATTAGAGTATTCATTGAACAAAATAGTGTTCATTGTGTTAGGCTCTACGTAAAATATTATTTTTGTAACTTTTTAAAATTAATAATCTCAAATTATTTTGTCTACTTAGGATTTGGAAAGAAACGTGCAGAATATACCTACTTTAAGCTCTGATTCACTAAAAGTCTTTCAGTTTTATTTTGTTGTACTACATGAAAGTGCAATATAAGACACAAAATTTAATTATAAACAGTTTTTAAAGATACACAATATCAAGAGCACAGTGGTACAATATATTACAATGGAAATATTGGAAAGAACCCCAATGCCACAAAAATAACAAATAAAACAAGTCACTTAAGATTAAACCCTTACTACATTTCGATGGCCATGCCATCATCATCAGATGGTCTTATTACAAAATTACAATCTAGCAAACAAGAAGTTACAAACTATAGTGACCTGAAGTGAACTGGGTAATTTTGTAATAAGATCCTCTGATGACGACATGGTCATCCAAAGGTACATTGGGATTAAATCTTAAGTACATGGTATTATTTGTTATTTTTGTGGCATGGGGGTTCTTTAAAACATTTTCATTGTAACAGTTTTTATAATGTATAACTTGTTATAAAAAATAATATTCTACATATTGTGTTTTAGATCCAACTCTGCGGTTATATTTTGGCAGTGGGTGAACCAGTCATTTAACGCAGTAGTCAACTACACCAATAGAAGTGGAGACTCTAACATTCCACTAGAGTGAGAAATTATTTTATTAAAACTTTTGATAGTTCTAATAGCCTTTGGAACTTTAATTTCTTGTAAGATCAGTATATTAGAGTAAAATCTTTAACGTTTATAACAAACTTGAATCAGGATTTTATGGTCTGTAGTCCAATCATCCAGAAGAAATCAAAGAAATGCTTAAAGTGATTATGTAACATAGTCCAAGAGGGTCGGCTTAGCCAACTTCTTGTATTTACAGATACAAGGAACTCACACTGTGATTTCAAGCATTGTATCTGTCAATAATTAATTTGTTGCTTTAAGTTGAGTGAACTTCAAAACAAAGGAATTACACAGAAAGGATATTACAGTTTACAATCTAGTTAGAAGTAAATATCCATGGTGCTTCGTGACTAGGGATAGAAATCTGCAGCATTCAACTTCACCAGGATACAAAACTAAGCTGCTGGAGAAGGTAGCTATTGGGAACACAGAGACAAACTTTATATCTAGAAGTTCTTCTGAATAGGAGGTTCCATAACTGGAGGATAAATGAAAAATAAATCATAGCTACAATAGGCAATGTAGGGGATAAATACCCATGAGCTGTGGATAGGCAGGGTGGACCTAGGGGTGACATTAGGTACTAGAAGACAGGTATCAAAAGACATAAAGCTGCTATTTGGAAATGTACTGAAAGAGGTCTGGATAGAGGCCTCAGGAGAAAACATTGCCTTTCGAAGTAGGAAAAGGAAGTTTTTTTTAATCTGTTGGAATTAAACCCACATATGGCTCTTAGATTGCAATGTAACTAGACCAATCCAGGTGTGTGTGGGGGGAAATCTATACTTCTATGCTAAAACTCTGAAGCATAGCCACTGGAATTTGAGAAAATATTGTCACTAGAGGTTATCAGGAATTCAACAAGTGTGACTTTAGTTTCTGCAAAGGGGTGTTACAGTGAGCAAATCCTGTGGTAGGGATAAAAGCGGAGTACAAAGGCAACAGTCAAGTGAGCTTAGATTCTGCAAAGAGGTGTTACAGTAAGCAAATCCTGTGGTAGGGATAAGAGCAGAGTACAAAGGCAACAGTCAAGTGAGCTTAGCATCTGCAAAGGGGTGTTTCAGTAAGCAAATCCTGTAGTAGGGATAAGAGCAGAGTACAAAGGCAAAAGTTAAGTGAGCTTAGCTCCTTCAAAGGAGTGTTTCAGTAAGCAAATCCTGTGGTAGGGATAAGAGCATAGTACAAAGGCAACAGTTAAGTGAGCTTAGCTCCTTCAAAGGAGTGTTACAGTAAGCAAATCCTGTGGTAGGGATAAGAGCAGAGTACAAAGGCAACAGTCAAGTGAGCTTAGCTTCTGCAAAGGGGTGTTTCAGTAAGCAAATCCTGTGGTAGGGATAAGAGCATAGTACAAAGGCAACAGTTAAGTGAGCTTAGCTCCTTCAAAGGAGTGTTACAGTAAGCAAATCCTATGGTAGGAATAAGAGCAGAATACAAAGGCAACAGTCAAGTGAGCTTAGCTTCTGCAAAGGGGTGTTTCAGTAAGCAAATCCTGTAGTAGGGATAAGAGCAGAGTACAAAGGCAACAGTTAAGTGAGCTTAGCTCCTTCAAAGGAGTGTTACAGTAAGCAAATCCTGTGGTAGGAATAAGAGCAGAGTACAAAGGCAACAGTCAAGTGAACTTAGCTCCTTCAAAAGGGTGTTACAGTAAGCAAATCCTGTGGTAGGGATAAGAGCATAGTACAAAGGCAACAGTAAAGTGAGCTTAGCTCCTTCAAAAGGTGTTACAGTAAGCAAATCCTGTGGTAGGGATAAAAGCAGAGTACAAAGGCAAAAGTTAAGTGAGCTTAGCTCCTTCAAAGGGGTGTTACAGTGAGCAAATCCTGTGGTAGGGATAAAAGCGGAGTACAAAGGCAACAGTTAAGTGAACTTAGCTCCTGCAAAGAGGTGTTACAGTAAGCAAATCCTGTGGTAGGGATAAGAGCAGAGTACAAAGGCAACAGTCAAGTGAACTTAGCTCCTGCAAAGGGATGTTACTGTAAGCAAATCCTGTGGTAGGGATAAGAGCAGAGTACAAAGGCAACAGTCAAGTGAGCTTAGCTTCTGCAAAGGGGCGTTTCAGTAAGCAAATCCTGTGGTAGGAATAAGAGCAGAGTACAAAGGCAACAGTCAAGTGAACTTAGCTCCTTCAAAGGGGTGTTACAGTAAGAAAATCCTGTGGTAGGGATAAGAGCAGAGTACAAATGCAACAATAAAGTAAACCTAGCTCCTGCAAAGGGGTGTTACAGTAAGCAAATCCTGTGGTGGGGATAAGAGCAGAGTACAAAGGCAACAGTTAAGTGAGCTTAGCTCCTTCAAAAGGGTGTTACAGTGAGCAAATCCTGTGGTAGGGATAAGAGCATAGTACAAAGGCAACAGTCAAGTGAGCTTAGCTCCTTCAAAAGGGTGTTACAGTAAGCAAATCGTGTGGTAGGGATAAAACGGAGTACAAAGACAACAGTCAAGTGAGCTTAGCTTCTGCAAAGGGGTGTTTCAGTAAGCAAATCCTGTAGTAGGGAAAAGAGCAGAGTACAAAGGCAAAAGTTAAGTGAGCTTAGCTCCTTCAAAGGAGTGTTACAGTAAGCAAATCCTGTGGTAGGAATAAGAGCAGAGTACAAAGGCAACAGTCAAGTGAGCTTAGCTTCTGCAAAGGGGCGTTTCAGTAAGCAAATCCTGTAGTAGGGATAAGAGCAGAGTACAAAGGCAAAAGTTAAGTGAGCTTAGCTCCTTCAAAGGAGTGTTACAGTAAGCAAATCCTGTGGTAGGGATAAGAGCAGAGTACAAAGGCAACAGTTAAGTGAGCTTAGCTCCTTCAAAAGGGTGTTACAGTGAGCAAATCCTGTGGTAGGGATAAGAGCATAGTACAAAGGCAACAGTCAAGTGAGCTTAGCTCCTTCAAAAGGGTGTTACAGTAAGCAAATCGTGTGGTAGGGATAAAACGGAGTACAAAGACAACAGTCAAGTGAGCTTAGCTCCTTCAAAGGGCTGTTACAGTAAGCAAATCCTGTGGTAGGGATAAAAGAGGGGTACAATGGCAACAGCCAAGTTCTCTTCGCCATTATATCATTACATGGAAGAAACAGGACATGCTGCACATCCAGTTGCAGCATTATTTATTAGAAATGTTGATACCTGAGATAAACATTTACTATCCTCTGTGCATGAACAATTAAACACTTCAGTTGTAGTAGAGTTAACTAATACCATTTCTTTCTTTAAACTACAAGTCTCACTAGGCAGTGCACAGTGAAGCCAGATGTCATCTCTTGATTAGATATTTCTTTATTGTTCGAAAAACGTTTTAGCAAACCATCAATGCAAGACTATGAGAATGGGTATATCCATAGATCACTTTCTATTTACATTAAAAAATAATAATTCTCACATTGTTTCATTTTATATTGAGCTACTAACTAGAGCTACTAATATCCACTTTAAAATATAAACTTACCTGAAGGAACATTTACCAAAACTTACACAAGTTTATACATTTTAAAGTGTAAATGAGGCCTATCAAAAAGTATCAGGAATTTTGAATTTCAGCGGTTTATGTATATTTGATTCATAAAAAACGAAATTAGGCGCGTGTACGTATTCCGAATGTTGACTTCAGCATATGCGGAAGCTAACTTTGACGGAAGCAACGTTTATCGAAGGTACAAAATGTTCTCAGAGGGCTGAGAAAATATGAACGATGAAGAGCATGCTGGATGCACGAGCATGTCAACAACAGACGAAAACATTGATTAAGTGAAGAAAATAGTATTGGCCAAACGTTGAATCATTCTTAGAGAAGTTGCTGAAGACATAATAATATCCATGGGCTCGTGCCATTTGGTTTTTACCAATGATTTGGGCATGACACGAGTCGCCGCAAAATTCGTACCAAAACTGCTCAATTTTTAACCAAAAACGGCAATGGATAACATTGCTAATGAGGTGTTAGACTCTGTCCGCAAATACCAAAATTTGCTCAAGAGGGTCGTAACTGGTGACAAATCATGGGCTTATGGTTATGACGTGGAAACTAAAGCTCAATCATCCCAATGGAAGCTGCATCACAAGCCAAGACAAAAAAAAGAATTCCAAGTTTTTGAATGTGTAAAAGTTTTTCTTATATTTTTCTTCGACTGCAGGGGCATCGTGCATAATTTCTTTCCACAGGGTAGAATGGTAAATAAGGAATATTACCTGGAAGTTATGTGCAATTTTTTGTGAAGTAATCCGCCAGAAATGCCCGGATTTGAGGAAGAAGAAAAATTGCACCCCTGCTCACACATCGTTATTTGTACGCAAAATTTTGGGCATAAACAACACACTAATGATGTCGCAGCCATCGTATCTAGCCCCTGATTTTTTCTTGTTCCCGAAACTGAAGAGGCTCATGAAAGGACGATGCTACGCTTTTTGAATTTTTGAAGAAACACAAATTCGTGATACCTTTTGAACAGACAGCGTATATTTTCATTATAGAAAATTGAAAAATCAATTTGTTTAACCCCTAATCAGTTACACTAATCCATGTACTGACCCCTCGTAGATAGTACCTATAATGGGCCGCTAGTACCTCCTAGTAATAAGTTATATCCTTCTATCTATGAGGCATATTCTTGCTTTAGTAATATGCTATTGCTCATTGTGTCCTCCACAAAAATAAAATTAGGTGAAACATATTTGAAGTTAATGAATATGTAACTGTAAATATGTAAAGATGTGGCCACTGTTTTCATTTTCGCCAATTATTTATATCTTGATAACCCAGGCCTGACTCCAGTATCTTCTGCAGAGTACTGTGCTTGAAAGTAAGTTCAAAAATTAATATAGGTATACAAAAATGGCATAATAAAATGTTGGGTAAAAAAACTTGTATGTTAAGGGTTGAAATCAAACTCTTGTGTTACCCAAGTACTATTACACCTGCTAGTGTTTAGAATAATGTTTTCCTTTTTCTCCTAGACAGCTTGGTAAGTCCTACATCTTAGCAACTGGAGGAGCTCTGATCACAGCCTTATCTCTTAACAGGATGGTTAAGGTATGACATTTACAAAAAATTTTAATGTTATCTAATGTAACTAAAAATTGTTTACTTACACAGAATAGCTAGTTTTTATTTTTATACATTATTTCAGAATTCACTTCTCTAAGAAAACAAATTTAATATTAGCTGTACCTTTTTTAGAAGTACTTTAAAATCCATAAAAACTTTGTCGAATAGACCAACAATACATATTGTGTATATGCACCACCCGCTCTGAATTGTTTTCTCAACTGTCAGTTTAAAAACCACTCTTTACAAATAGAAAGAATATGTTATGTGTCACTATAAAAATTGTTTATTAATAGCATTAGAATTTAATATAACAAAGTCAATAATGATGAATTGCAGCATCATTATTAAACTCAAGTAAAATTGAAATGATAAATTACATGATTGTACAGTTTTGTTATTCTTAATAGTATTATAATCACCAGATAATAATATCATTTCACGAGAATAATAATTATAATCATGCGTAAAATTAATCTTGTCTTGTTTTTTCCATAAGAGTATAACAAACATATTATTGCCTAGGAAATTACCAACTTTAAATGTAATTAGCAAATCCTGGCAATACTCAGCAACATACTTGGTAGTCCGAACACCCCCAAAATGTTTAAACCTAGGCATTTTTTAAGAAAAGTAGAAAACCTTAAATCTATCTTAATCCTATGCAGTAATAAAATGTGGTAATTATTAATAATTTCAAAGATAATACATTCAATATCTAAAAATTGGATCTACGGTCAAAGTTTATTTTCAAACTTGTTACTATTTCAAATTTAATGGCATTTTTGTTTAGTTATTTGTTATAAAAAATTACAAGGAATAAATAAAAGTGCATTGGACAAAGTAATTTTTTTTTCAATAAAAGCTCCTGGTCTCTCCAGTTACTTGGTCTGAGCCTATTTTGGAATCTCAGATTCCCCCGAAGCCCCCCAAAATTGAATCCTTGCCAATATACTGAAGTTATGATCAAAAGTTAGTCAAGAGATTGGAGTGAAAGCATCTATCAAATAACTAAAAATTCAAGTGTTGTAGTGGCGGGTAATTTCAAGGATTCAACTCAAACTGAAAATCTTTGGCCAGTAGTAAAAACCTAACTCTCAAAAATAGAGTAACAGAAACCCTAACTGTAGCAATAATATGGGTATGGTTTCCTGATGAACAAATTTTAAAAATGTTGGTACACAAACTAAATCCATGCCAAACCTCGTTTGTGAAATGTTAAAGTTACCAGGAGGACATATTTGTTACTAAATATAAACAAATTGAACACATATATTTTTTTCATAAATACATTAAATTTCTATCTTAATTTGCGTGCTACTGTATAATATGGTGAGTTTCAAATTCCAATTTGCATATGTGTGAGTGCTAACATTAAAGGCACAAATATACTGTAATTAAAGTTGCTTGTAATCATCTTAAATTCACTGATTAAACTATAATTAGATAATACATAACTAAGTGAATACATAAGGGCTTACTTGCTGAAGCAATTCGAAACGATTGTTCCATTTACGAAGCAAAGCCTCTACTGGCAGCATTCTGCAAGGTATAAATGTTGTCAGTAAGAGATTTATGAGTATAGGGGGGGGGGGGGGGGTAGGTTAAGTTGGTAGTTTACTATGTAATGAAACAGGGTGTTGGCTTCAAAGTGTGTGTTGTCATTTAATATGTTTTCTTTATCTGTTGCGTGGTGTTTCTATATTTCCTATTTATCTAAGGTTATTAGTTTTTTACTTTGATTTAATATGTGGAGAATATTTAAATTAGTATGTATGTCTGTGTCACGTGTTTTTCAGGCGTGTTTCGTAGCTGAAAGAAACAACCTACAACCAAAATCAAGCTATGCAACACAATTGAAAAACACAAGAAACACACACACAGACATACATACTAATTTAAATATTCTCCACATATTAAACCAAAGTAAAAAACTAACAACTTTAGACAAATATGAAATATAGAAACACCACGCAACAGATAAAGAAAACATATTAAATGACAACACACACTTTGAAGCCAACACCCTATTTCATTACATAGTAAACTACCAACTTAACCCACCCCCTCTACACTCATACTGACAACCTTTATACATTGCGGGACATGCGCCTGTAGAGGCTTTGCTTTGTACGAAGGTTGTCCAAAAATTAAAAACCGTTTGAATTTTACCGCTGCATTGGTGAAATATTCCGCCAGGTGGCAGCACTACCTTGTAGCTTTGCCTCTCCCCTCTAAAATTAAGCATCGCGCGCATCTTTACTTTTATCAGTGTGTCCTTGGCTGTCGTTTGCAATGGATGTCCCAGTACCGATCTCCCGCCTGTGACCGCAACCATTTCTCCACCTCTTCCTGGACTTCTTCATCAGTCTCGAAGTGTTTTCCAGTCAAATGTTGCTTCAGGTAAAGGAAAAGATGGAAATCGCTCGTTTCCAGATCAGGGCTGTAAGCAGGATGGCTAAGAACGTCCCATTTAAAGGATTCCAAGAGCGAGGTTGTGACCGCCACAGTGTGGGGCCGAGCATTGTCGTGCAACAAACAGACTCCCTTGCGCTTGTTTTGGATCGTTCTTCGAAGCTTTTTTAGGGTTTCACAATACCAAGCAGCGTTAATTGCGGTGCCATTAGGTAAAAATTTGACAAGGAGAACTCCTTGATGGTCCCAAAAGACGGTTGCCATAATTTTTTTGCAGAGATTGTTTGGCGAAATTTTTTGATGCGAGGTGATGTGGAGTGACGCCATGTCATGGAATGCTGTTTGGACTCAGGTACGTCCACGTTTCAACACCAGTCTCAATTGAGTCCAAAACCTCCTCCCCCTTTCTGTTGAAACGATCCAAAAACTTTTGGGCACTTTCCACGCGATTTTCTTTGTGAACTTTGGTCAACATTTTTGGCACCCAACGAGCACACTTTTTTCGGTAACCTAATTTTTCCGTCAAAATTGTTTGAATTGTTGATTTACTGACTTCAGCTATCATTTCAGCAAGATCTCGGATCATCAGACAACGATTTTCTTCAATTTTCAAAAACAATGCTTCGTCGACGGATGATTTCCTCCCTCTCCCTTCTTCGTCATGGACGTTGGTTCTGCCACTTGAAAACTCTGTACACCACTTCTTGACATTGTGTTCATTCATTACATTACCGTAAATGGCCTTCAAACGTCGATAAATATCGACAGGGCGCAATTTTTCCGCTTGAAGGAATCGGATGACGATCGAACTTCACAACTGGCGGGATTTGGTACTGGGACATCCATCGTAAACAACTGCCAAGGACACACTAATAAAGGTACAGATGCACGCGACGCCTCATTTTAGAGGGGAGAGGCAAAGCTACAAGGTAGTGCTGTCACCTAGCGGAATATTTCACCGGTGCGGCGGTAAAATTCAAACGGTTTTTAAACTTTGGACAACCCTCGTAATAGAAACGATTGTTTCGAAACACGTCAGCAAATAAGCCCTTATGTATTCACTTAGTTATGTATTATTTAATTATACTGTAATTATCTGACAGCAATATCATAAGGATGTAGTATATTATAAGTAGGGTTAAAATAGGGGCACGAATATTCCAGTTCCTCTGTGGTAAGGTTGCTTGACTTCTAATAACTATCTATTGCAAGGGTATATATGTGTATTACATCAACATGTAGGACTAAGAGGAGAGTATTCTATGTACAGTAGAGTCTCCATAATTCGAAATAAAAGGAACCAAGACCCCCTCGCATTACCGAAAACTTGGATAGAAAAAATTGAACTTCTATTGAACCTCAATAGTGTAAAACCCCTCATATCCAGATCAATGTGGCAACAGCCCGAACTGGATTTATCAATAGCAGAAATAAAGACCAGTCCAGCTAATCATGAGTATCGTGATTGTTTGATTGATTTGTTTGCTTCAAGAGAGTTTATTTTCTGATATGTCACACACAAGACTAGACATTTGTGCAGCAATATTTGTTGACTGTCAAAACTTACAGCATAAATAAAGAAAGATGACCTTCTGTCATCGAAACATAACTGATATGGACATAATACAATTTTGATATTAATATTTATTGGAAGCCTGACTCATTTCCTTTGCATGACGTATTGGTATAAATATTTCTTGAACGCACGATTCATTTTCTTTATGGCAATAAAATTTCTTGGATGCCCAACTCACTACCTATCAAATAGATAAAATGGGGTCATATAGAAATAGGCTCGAAATATCAGGAATTTCGAGACACTACTGTACCTTGTATTTAAATGTATGCTTGAAACATACACACTTTTGATATCACCAGTTCAATGGTAACTACCTAGTAATATGTAACTACTGAATAATAAAAGAACATTATATTTATATAAAACATGAACATTCTATTAAGAAAATAATAATTCTCATTTCAGAAAGCACCTCCATTGGTTGGTCGGCTGGTACCATTTGTTGCTGTTGCTGCAGCCAACTGTATTAACATTCCAATGATGAGACTGAAGTGAGTTTTGCTGCTATAGACTTTCATAAATTCTACATTTACAGGCAGAATTAAAATGAGACTGACTTAATAACCAGTTCTCTGAATTTACATAAAGACTACATATAAGATGCTGGTATCTAACTATTATATATTTATTAACATTCTCGTGATATAACAAAAATTATATACACAGTTATAAAGTAGTAAATTTAAAAGAAATATTTTTATTAATTTAAAAATAAATGACAACTAAAAACATTACAACAATATCTATTAAAGCTTAATACCTTCCTTTGTTCTTTAAACAAAAGTAAAATAAATTTAAGTTTCTTAATATTACTTATGTACTTACAGCTGGGACTAATATATTAAGTATAAAACAGTTTTAAAAAATTTGTACTATTATTTTTGATCCACCATTCTCAGCTGTGCCTATTTCTGCATCTTAAAATGTTATAAGGACCACCCACCTACTTGAATTGTTCTAAATACTTTAAAAATAAAATATAAAAATTTACATTTAACCCTTAGCCCTCTGATATTTTTAACATGCTTTGCTTCCCCACTTGTAATTAAATTGAGACAAATTCCTCACCTGCAAGTTGCATTATTGTTTATGGAAAACTTTGTTTTCTCTTACATGGTTTTAGTAAACTGAGCAATTTTTATTTACTAATACTGTATGTAGATGATTTTATTATCTTATTTGTAGTTTTGCAGAGTATGATATCTTTGAAAACAGTCTTCCGGATGAAATCCTGGTTTTCTGCTGCATGTTTTGTAGTGAAAAACTGTTTCCCTTCTACCTCCTTTTATCTTCCTGTCACTGCAAACTACACAATCCTTAGAACTACTTTTATCATTGGAAAAGAATGTAATTTCTCATTCAGTCTTTCTTCTTTGTCAGTAGTTGATGGCCGACCCCTCTTACTATACGGGTTATCCCTGATATCACCAATGCGTTCCCTCACCAAGTTTTGGTGAAACTATTTTTGTTTAACAGGATTTTCTCTCCTTTTTTTGTTATTATAGATAATAAAACTGTTTACTACAGCTACATCTAATAGCCAGAAAAACATTTTCTTCCACCATTTATTTGTTCATCTCGTAAAACTACACGGTTCATTATATTGAACAGCTAAATCTACACCACTCATAAACTGGTTATATTTACAAATACCTGTTGGTTTAATTATTTTGTTTATGAAACTGAACTACATTCTAATAAATCAGGATCAAGTAAAAGATCAGGAATTTCAGAATCACTAATTGCATGTGAAGCCACGGCTAACTACGAGTAAACAAATAACCTGCAAAACTGTAACCTACTTGCAGCTTACAACGTAGTGGCAAACTAGATTTTGTAATGACTCACATATTCCTAGACATTTTTAACTTAGTTCACATTATTGTCAATAGAGTGTAGCACCAAACGGTAAAAGATTGAATGTTGTGGGCTTCGCCGCAGACGAGTTATAGGCATTTGAAAATCGTGTCGGGTGACCCCCAATATACGAGTAAACTGCAATATACGCTTGACGGGGCTCCCCCGACAGTCGAGTGCTAGGGTTAAAAGTAAATATGTATTACGTCATCTCTTGGGTTAGCCTCCCCTCAATGGTGACCAGAGCTAATATTGTCCATCTCTTGGGTTAACCTCCCCTCAATGGTGACCAGAGCTAATATTGTCCATCTCTTGGCTTAGCCTCCCCTCAATGGTGACCAGAGCTAATATTGTCCATCTCTTGGGTTAGCCTCCCCTCAATGGTGACCAGAGCTAATATTGTCCATCTCTTGGGTTAGCCTCCCCTCAATGGTGACCTGAGCTAATATTGTCAATCTCGAAATCTTGTTGCTGTTCATGACGAGCTGGTTGTTAATTACTGGTTGAAAGCGTTTCCTTCAAGTGTAAGTTAAAAATGTAACAACTTTTAGTTAACAAAAAGTCTGGTCGCAAGTAATAGCAAAAGTGTAATAAGCAATTGTCAATCTGTCCTGGCAAAAAACATAAATTAGTTTATAAAATAGTCACTTTTTTAAGACAAATTAGTTCATAAAATGGTCACTTTTTGAGGCTGAGAGCGCTAAGAAAAAGGTTCCTGTACATCATACAGAGTCAGGTTCTATGCTTACTGACAACTTGGCAACTCCAATGAACAATACATACATAGAGTAATAAAGTGTACAAACGAAAAATAAACTAAATATTATTACCTTATCTTAAGTATATTTGTTTTAAAATCATTTCTATTGCTTGCTTTGTGCCCCTCAGTATGATACACACTTAGAGCCTTGTTTAGAAGCCCTTGTGGTAAATCCAGGCATGTATGGACTTCACTCACTAAAAAATATCAGTAAAGTAGAATATATACATTATGTGTGGAAATTTAATAAAAACCACAAAACTCTTATAAATTTATAAGGATAATATAGAATGTTTAATCCCCATATGCAATTATTCTTTCATGTTGGTACATTTTGTACTATTATTTATAAATTTAGGTTTTATTGATTGCATGCAAAATAATGTTAAATTCTGCAATTATTAAATTGTACATAAATCAGTTGTACTTCATAATTTTAATTGTATACCCACCACATAATTTTAATTGTATACCCACCACATAATTTTAATTCTATACCCACCACATAATTTTAATTGTATAACCACCACATAATTTTTTAAACATTTATTTAATATTTTCTCTTAATAATTTTCAGGGAATTACAAGACGGAGTTCCTGTTTTTGACGAAAATAACAACAAATTAGGAGAATCCGCAGTAGCTGCTAGAACAGGAATTATAGCAGTTATTCTTAGCAGAATTATAATGGCTTCTCCAAGTATGGGTAGGTTTCTGTGTTACTTTCTAATTCAATTAAAAATAAATTTGTTGAACATTTTTAGGCTATAATTTTTCTTACCAACTTAGAATCTGAATTATGTAACTTAGAATCTGTTTATCTTGGTATTTTCCACAATATTATTCGGTAGCAAAAATTTCCCTTATTAACTTTTTATTTATTCACACAATAATTTATATCTCAACTTTTAATTATACATTTAAATCATAAAATATTATTGTAATTCAGAATAGATAATATTAACTCGGTCAATATTATTTTTTATTAACATTTACAACAAAAAAAAACTCAAACGATGATCAATGCCGAGTTTATTATTTTAATATTATAAAAGCGTTTTGGTTACATTTTAGGTGGTCAATTTCAAGCTTTCAAATCTAAAAAAATATGTTAATTTGAGATTGGTTAAATTCAAGTAAAAAAAGATTGATAACATTAATAGTGTTGAGATTTATGAAAAGAAAGAAATTGTACTATTGCTTTATGTTGAACCATTCCAGAACAAAATTTAAAAAGTTGAGTAGAGTCATAATACTGATGTTTTCAAATTCGTGACTGAATCCAGTCTTTTAATCAGTTGGGTAAAGACCCTATAAACAAAGAGGAACGTACTAATTTTGTATATAATATTCCATCTATTGACTGTGATTGTAGTTATATAGGTCAAACTGGTAGAGTTTTAGAACAGAGAATCAAGGAACATAAGTCTGATAGAGAAAGGTCTGCATTAGTCAACCACATGAAAGAAACTGGCCATGGCTTTGATTTTGAAAGAGTTAAAATTTTGGATAAAGAAAGCAACAACCAAAATAGATTATTGTCAGAAATGATTTATGTAACTTGGTTGAAAAGTGTTAATAGAGTTTCAGATACTGATAATTTGAAAAGAGTATTTAATAACCTTCTCAAATTGAACAAATGAAATTTCGAATAGGACGCATCATGTGATTGATTGATTGAACTATTGTAACTTACTGTTGCTCATCTCAGTATTGATAAGAACGTGAAAGTGTTAACACGGGTTGCTACTGACTAACTTTTATCCAGTGCTTGTATGTTTTATATTGTTGTTTAGCTTGCAATTTATTGTGAATCTATTGTTTTAAATTAAAACGATTATTGTTTCATATTTATAGATTTGAAAGCTTAAAAAGAGCCACCTAAAATGTGACCGAAGCATTGCTTGTACAATATTAAAATAATTAACTCGGCATTGATTATCGTTTGAGTTCAATTTACTTTTTTATGGTAAAAGTTACTGAAATAAAATCAAAAGTTTTAAAACTCAAACATTGTTTAAATAGTCTAGATTATTTTAAATGAGTCGAAACTTAGTTGTCATTACTAATTGTTAAAATTCCCCTTCTGCAGTTTTATCTCCTGTTGCAATGAACTCATTGGAAAGAAAAGGACTTTTCTCAAAATATCCATGGTCAGCTGCACCTGTTCAGATGCTACTGTGTGGGTTTTTCCTAACTTTTGCCACACCCATGGCTTGTGCTCTTTTCTCACAAAAAGCAAAAATAGAAGTTAATAAACTTGAACCAGAAATTCAGGTAAGGTTAAATAATCAGAGGGTGTACAAATAATACAGTCATAATTAACTCTTTCTTAAAAGTCCACTTTCTAAATTAAAAACAAAATTTATAGCAAATTGTAGTAAATATTACAATCTAGCAAAGAAGAAGTTACAAACTAGAGTGACCTTGTAAAATATTGTAATTCATTGTACCACCGAGTTCTTGATATTGTATATAACTATTCATTGCCCAAAAATTCCTTCAATTTATTAAATGAGTGTAAATCAAATCATAGCAGAGCTATTTTTATCAATGTAGATAGCAGAGTGTATTGTTTCTCCTCTTCGCACAAACCTCACATGGATTAGACTCTTTTGGACCGACAAAAATTTCTATCACTTTTCTGGTGTTCAGATTTGGTTTTTACTTTGTGAGTTTATGGAGGAGTTTCAGTAGAACCATAGATTGGTGTTTTGCCTATAAATATACTTTAAAAAAGGTAATGAGACAATGCACTGAACATTTGGCAGGGTTTACTATGAATATTCACGGAACACAAAAGCATGATCAGAGCTAGCTGCATATGATACACAAATGTTCATTACTTTCTGGAATGGCTATGTATATGCACTCACAACACTGTTTTCTTTTATTAATTTTATCACTTTTACTTAAAATAAAGTACATTCAGTAAAACAAGTATGACTTACTAAATGTACTTTAAACAGTGCTTCAGTTAGGACAGTAAGAAACTCACCTTGATGATAATCTAACCTGGTTTGATGATATAACAATACATTTATAACCTCTTGATGTGTGTTTTTGTTTGTGTCTATATCATGAAATAGGCTAGGTTACTACCAAGGCAAGTATTTTGTTTCCCTTGTGCCATAATGCACAAGCTTATTCCTCTCATCAAAATAATGGAAAAAATTCTTATAAACAAGTTACACAGGGTCAAAGATTTAATCTGAAATTCAGCTCCCTCAGTAAAATTAACTCACACTGAAATTTTTAGGGCATAAATTGAGTTTGTTAATTAGATACGTTTTATGTAAAATGAGGTGACAAATAGTATAAAACCTGCCCCAGAAGTCGATCCTCAATATTTTAGGAGTTAATTGGAATAAAGCAAAAAGGTTAGAGTCCAAAACACACTTTTTTTTGTTTGGACTAAAATAACTGCACTGAATTGCCACAAACAAAGAAAAATGACGAATAAAACTTGTAGAGAATTTTATTCTCAAAAAATAATTTAAATAAAATCAATAAAAACGGAATAGTTTTCTTTAAAGTTCAATTTTATTGGCTACTTTGTTAGCAATCTGTGATTTTCATAATTTTTAGTTTTGTGGGTTCCCTAATAAAATTGAATTTAAAAGAAAACTATTCCGTCTTTAACGACCTTATTTTTTTGAGAACAAAATTCTCTACAAATTTTATTCAACATTTATTTTTGTTTATAAGCAATTTAACAGACTTATTGTAGTCCAATCAAAAAAAGTGTAATTTCTATCCTAATTTTTTTTGCTTACACCAATTTTCTCCTTAACTATTGGCGATAGATCTGGGACAGGTATTATACGATTTGTCAGCTTATTTTACATAAAACTTATCTAATTAACAAACTCACATCCTACAAATTTCAGTGTGAGTTAATTTCACTGAAAGAGCTGAATTTCAGATTAAATCTTTGACCCTGCATAACTCGCCAATGAAGCATTTCTGGACCCATGTTTATATGAGCTTTCTACATTATTTTGATGAGATGAATAAGCTTGTGCAGTATGGCAGATTCCTCCTGAAACAGCCTGTATATCTGGTGTACAGTATATATCATGAGCAACTACATTTTTAAATTGATGTTATTTTCAGGAAATGGCTCACAAAATGGAACCCTCACCACCAGTTGTATACTACAACAAAGGTCTATGATTTTACTTTAAAGAGAGAAAATAGCAAGAGAAAACAATCAATTTTCCAAAACAAGACAATATTTAGATTAATTTGTTTCTAGAATTTAGGATATATGTTTCATTGTAATTTATTTGATTTATAATTAAATATGTGTAAAAATGTTAAAATAAAAACTGAAGATTTAAATCATAGAAAGGTTTATTTGTACTTACCTAAATACATTTATTATTCATTTTAATACTTGAACTGAAACATTGGCTTCTAAGATTAATTTGTCATGTTTGAGACCGAGAGGGTGATGAATTTGAAAAAAAGACAAACTACGCAAGTCACTAAATTAACATGTAATTATGGGTACACATAGCAGATAAATAAATAGATATGTACTGTAATAATTGTTGCACTTACATGATTTATGTCGGCCAAAAAACTCAACAACACTATAAAAACTGCAGTATAGTTCATAATTATGAATACGGTGTGTTACTTTATATTCATAAAAGAACATATTATAGTACTTTGTACGAACAATCACACTAGCAAGAAAAAATATGCTATATTAAATCTATTTATGTTTTAGTTTTTAAATAAGTATGTCATTACCTTTTATACTAAAGAATGTTTTTCTTTTTAATTGGAAGCTGCCGAATTAGTCTTAACCCTAGATTCCCAACCCTAATTCTTACACCCTATGGTATGTCTCACTCCTTCATACCCATACCAAACAATCCAGACATCTTCCCCACCCGCAGTGCTTTCTTTGTTTAGTGTTAGTTGAGAGAGTGAAAGATAAGATTGAGTTGTGCTCTTTTTCTGCCCACTACACTCGTTTCTCGGTAAGTCCCCATGCTTATTTTACGTATTGTTAGTATTAAGAGAGTTTTTACATGTAATAATTACGTATACGTAGTTTTCGAATTTGTGTTTTAGTACGTATATTTTAAGTATAGTTAGTAAAATATATAGCAGGAACACTACGTATCAGAAGATACAGGTGCAGATCCAGATTTCCATCCTGAAGATGAGATTGATGCTCCTGATTTCCAAACCTTTAAACGGTTAGGATGCTCTCGTCTCGCCGAAGGTCAGACATGTCGAGAGTCTTGAAAAAGACTGATTGTAGGACTAGATTTCGCTTCTCCCATCGCCGAAGGTGAGACATGTCGAGAGTCTTGAAAAAGACTGATTGTAGGACTAGATTTCGCTTCTCCCATGGGACTTTCACAAGGAGAGCTAATGCTTCGTCGTCATGGAGGGGCATATTGAGAGAAAAAGGTTACTGGACTCTTGCATCCATCATCTACCAAGAACATCGAGCTATTGGCTACTCATGGGGCTGGACTCCTGTGGGAAGAAGTAAGTAAGATGTTCCTGATTTTGAATATATTAGGTCAATTGAAAAGAGACAAGTTGAAGGAAATTAAAACAAAAAAGGCAGATAGGTAGTGACGATTGTTTTAGTCAAACTAAATCATCCCAAGAGTTTCTTTTAAATGCTGATCAAGATTCTCATCTGCAACCTTTTCAGCCTTCTAAAACAGTTATAGAAATACTTAATGAAAGATATCTTCTTGGAAAAAATGGATATTGCTGGAAAACTAAGCCCGTTCACCTGCAGAGTAAAATACAAAGCAAAAATATCATTTACATTAGACCTGACCCTAAGTTAAATGTCAATCCAGATATTAATAAATGTTTTAAACTGTTTATAAATATAAAAGGGGAAATAATTGATCAAATTTTGCTTTATACTAACAAAGAAATTCAAATTCAGAATTAGTTTATAATAAAATTTTAGTTGAGTAAATGCTTAGAAAAAACGTAGCTTCTTTAGTTTGAATTGGAATAAAACACTTTTACAGACAACTGTGACTTGATTTTCACCATTATTTGATATAATTATATGTGTATGTCATATTTATGTATGGTTAGCGGAACAGTAGAAAAAATATTGTTAGTAGTCTAGGGTTAACAGTATCAATTTCATAAGTTCTGTTTCTTTTTGTCTCTCATACCACTTAGTGCATTTTGTTAGCATTTCATCTACTTCCTACTAAGTCACTTCAATTTCTGGGCAAATGTGTCGAGAGATTTTATCAGTCATCGAATGACTCATGTTTGGTATCGGCCTTGTCTGATGGTGCCTATATTATGTGATAGTGCAAGTGATGTTTGTTGTTATTGTGACGAATTACAGGTGACCAATTAGAGAGTGATGAATTACAGAGGTTCTATTGTACATGGAGACAGAAACAAAGACTTTTATTACCAATCAAATCAAATAATAATTGAAAACGGTAAGAAGAAAGCAACATAGTCGGGGGAAAATATTTTTTCTAAAGCAAGGGAAAATTTTTTGAGTATTTATTGTTTCAAAAATTTATAGATTAATTGCCGTTATTTCAGTAAGGAAAGAATTAAACTGGAAAGAACATATACAGTGAAAAAATTTACTGTATTTGGTTGTAAAAACAAATGAAAGAGTCTGCAGTGGCAGAACACAAAATGTTACCCAAGTCTCTGGACTTGACTGAGATAAAGGAATAATATTCCTGTAAGTGGGTTGCTATACATTACTGTTGAAGGTTACATCGATATTATCTTCCAGATTGTAGTAGTATGTCATAGAGCTGTCGTCTGTGTTTAACAAGTTAACCTGACAATAAAAATGAATGACTATTTTTAACCTTCGAGAGGGCAAATGCGGAGTTTTTTTCCGCATGTATCATAATTTGTTAAAAAAAATGTCTTTCCAATAGTCAGAAGTTTATTTCCTGCTCTTTACTCCACACCCTGCATTCTAGGAAACAGGCCAACCTATTGTTGTTAATTTTTTCTTCGTAGCGTTAGTGTGGATTTAATCTTTGTCATGCACGGTCAAATTGTGGAGGTATCTTTTGGCGTAAGCGCCCTTTGGTGTAAGTTATTTGTGCAGAGTTCCTCTTGTGCTGCTATTTCCATGAAAAAGACTTTCTGGAGTTAAATTATTACTGTTTTTGTTGTTATTATTACTTTAGAGTTGTATGTCTTTTTAGTATCGAAGTTTCACACTTTACTGTTGTTCCATTTGAAGAAGAGAGAATTTTTAAAATGCTATGTGGTGTCGAAAAAGGAGAAAATCAGTAAATACTTTCTACAGGAAATTTTGTTAGACAGCTCTTTGATGATTCTGATGGAAACGAGTTTCTGCCAGATGATGAACCTGTCAAAGAAGCCAATAAAATTGAAAATGAAACAAATGAAGACATAGGTTCATCTGAAGATAATGAAAATGACCAATTTGTTGAAAAAGTTATCTGATTTTGATGTTAAAGAGAAAATTCTGCTAAAAATCTGTCAGGAAGTTATTACAGTGCAGTTTGACAATAGAAATGAAGCATTTTTCTAGTAAAAACCTAAAACGGCTGTGGTATACTCAACCAGTAAGGCAAGGGAGGACAGCAAGAAAAAACATAATTCTCATGAGAGTGGATTATGTTCATGCTACACTAGTGGTGACTAGTAAGCTTAGAAATAAACAATTATGAGTTGTTTTTTCAACAAAGACTGTAAGATTCTGCTAGTTTTATTTTACTCTAAAACCTATTGTGGTATAAAGCCAATATTTTTTTCATCCACTAATTTGTAGGGTTATATATTAGAATTAAAACATTTCTTATTTTCACTAAATATTAAAATTCACTTAATATTCTTATATGTAGGGCCTACTATCAAAATAAAATATTGGTTCATGTTTAGACGTTGAATTACTTTATTACAGAAAAATAACCCGTAAACGCCTCTCCCGTAATGAAAACAGTGGTCTAGTATACATTGCTTACACGTTTTAATAATTAAAAATATGACATTTAAAAATTTAAAATTGTACAATAATGATTTCTGAAATTGTTTATAATGTATTTATATAGTATTTAATTGTGAAGTCACCTTAACATAAAATCGAAAAACCGTTTAAATTTTAAAGGGTTTGTGTGAGGAATAAACCACAGCGAGCGCCCACTCCCGTTTGAAAATCTATGCGCCTCCTTGAAGGTTAAAAAAGGTAGTGCTCAACATTAAAACAAATTTCACTTAACATTAACAATATAATTTATTAATATTGCACACAACTATATAAAAATACAAATTTCCCAAAGGCACTTTTCAGAAAAATGTATAAATTCTATCAAACTACTATTGCTAACTTCATACAAACAATCTTGGAGACCACCAGTGCATTTTCAACATATGTATACAGTAAATTGAGATGTTAGTAAATGCATTCTTGTTTTTAAATAACATTAACAGTACCCCATGTATCAAGTTCAGTATCAGTTGTAATTTTCAAATAATTCATAAGAAAAGAAACAATTGCAGAAACAAATTATGAATAAAAATATTCAAAGTAATATTTCCTGATTATATTTAAAAAAATAAAATTAGACAAACTTCTACTTGATTCTGGTTACAGGCTATTTTTTTCAAGCCACCTTATCTATTTCCATTTAAAATACTTTAAACTATAGTATTGCTAATAGCACTGTAAAAGTCTGTAAAACTAAAAAAACATAACTCTAACATTAATTTTATACATTTAAGAACTACAATCAAGGAGGTAAGGTTAAAATCCAGAGCTAAATTTATAAATATAAAGCTGTTACCAACGAAGTTGAAAAACTGAACACTGTGTCATTGCAATGAATAAAAAATAAAAATTTGTTCATACTTTTTTAATAATGGCTACAAAAGTAAGCCAGAAAGTTAAATCCACTTTAGGATTAATAACAACTTTCATTACCTTTTAAAAACTTTAAAATGAAAGTTATAAGCAATAATTTAACCAATCAGATATATTATTAATTATTTATTTTAAAATAAAAACAAATACAAATTCAAAATTAATCCATTATAAGTGTTTTTATTGTTAGTTTGTACTTTTATTGCAAATAATTTTTCAAAAGTTCAAACAAGGACTATGAACTTTGAGCAGTCGCCTTATGCTACACAACCAATTGCAGATTATTGTGCCTAGCAGACGTGAATGAATGCATATATTTATGTAAGGGTTAAATTATAAACAAAATATTCTGTAAAGCTCTATATCAAAACCAGCATTACGGGTAAATTTTAAAATGTATTCCCAAATCACAGTAATTTGTATTTTAAAAATATAGGAATTCACATTATGAATGCCATGTGTATTTTAATGTCATGCCATAAATGTCTGTTTAGCAATAAAAACAAATACAGTAGAGTCTCAATAATCTGAGTCCTGATATTTCAAGCTTCCATTAAATTCGAGCCTATGTTATCATTTTGAAAGAAAATGATGAATCTGGCTTCCAAGAAATGTTTATAATCATACTGTATGCAAAGGAAATGAGTCAGGCTTCCAAGAAATGCTTACAGCCATATGGTATGCAAAGGAAATGAGTCAAAAGAGGAATGAGTAAGGAGGACTTCAAGAAATGTTCATATAAAATTCTATTAAAATATTTAGTGCATTTTTAGTTACCTATATTATAAGGGTTCATTAAAACACCAGATTTTTTCTAATGCACAGGAACGTATTTCCGTGTAATCAGAGTTTATGGTAATCTGAGGGTGTTTTGGTCTCATCTACCTCGAATTATCAAGACCCTGCTGTATGTTTTTTGCAAATTAAGCTATAAATACGACAGTGGTAATAATAATAATAATAAATAAAATATTATATGAAGTTCAAAAATAATTTCAGTTTTAAAAAAAGATATAAAATTACTTATCCAAGACTATATTCTGAATGAGCAGAATTATTGAAGGAACAAGCTGTAACAAGAAGAAATTGTTAGACTTTCAACTGTAGAAGAATTAATGTGCAGAATTTTAAATGAAAGTTGTACTGATTATTTTACTATAAAAATATAATCTTTAATTTATATAGCTGTTTTTGAACAAAATACTGTCAATAGTTTATGACTATCCGAACTTTGAATTTAGTAAATTTGTTGAAACTTACTGAGACAGAACGTTTTCGATCGCTATGTGCCGATCTTCATCAGTGTGTTTTGCTTGGAGATGTTGGGTCAAGCGGTGACGGTTTTAAAAGTAGGTTTTCGATAGTATCAAAGAGTATGTGTGATTTGTATTGTTCGTTCGTTTAATATGTTTGTAGTTTGTGTTTTTGTATGTCTGTAAATTTCATATTGTTCTAGTGTGTTGAGATGTGGTTCGTGTGAAGATCGGCATATAGCGATCGAAAGCGTTCTGTCTAAGTAAGTTTTAACAAATTTACTAAATTCAAAGATCAGATAGTCATAAACTATTGTTTAAGTGATTAATAAGATTCACCGAATGTAATGGACTATAAAATTCAAGAAAAACAAACTAATGAAACGACTTATCCAAAATGAATATACAAAAAGATTAGGTAAATAAAACTAAATAAAAAATAATGTTTGAATGTAATATATTAGGCTGTGAATGAATCTAAAGTTTAAAAAAATCTTTATTCTAATACAAAATTTACAAAATTTTGAAAGTGATGCACTACAGTGCTGAATACTTGCGGCTTGTAAACATTTACCATGCTTGGTGGCTGGCATTAGGACACATTTCTTTGATGAACAAAAGGTTCATCTGAAAGATAGCAAACAAATATAAAAAAGAGTTTATTTCTTCACTGTTGCGCCTGATAAGATTAAGGAGGGTGTAAACTGAAGACAGAAATGAGATAAAATGTGAGTTGAGGAAAATTTCGGTCATAAAACAACAAAAATTAATCCAGAATGTATTTGACTTCTTCATTAGTAATTTAAGACAAATATGTATGGCATACAGATATATTTTATACTTGGTCAATAGATTTTTAATGGTCCAAGTCATGGAAATGGAAATGCATGTCTTTATCTGGCAACATTGAAAAATGCATTGACCAAATGCAAAACCTGCCCAATGAAATCATTCGTTACTGATTTGGTTATATTTAATTAAAAATATTATTGTAATAATTACTATACTTACCCAGTACCTTCACAATCAATATAAAAATATATATATTTTTTAAGTATACTATGATTAATTTCTATATGAGAAAAATCAAAACATATAATACCAGTACTAATGGCTTTTGAAGCATGATAAACCTTCCACATTATCTAGTCTTATGTTAATTACAGCTAACAAATGTATTCTGTTGTCCAGTACTAGAGACTCTGTAGATCATAAGGTTGGAAGCTTCCCTATACCGCCAGCTAAATCAAAAACAGCTTTAGTAACTTTTCTGGCCAGCTCTTTCGTATGAACGATAGTGTCTGCTTCTGCAAACACACGGACAACATCTTCTGTTCCAGATGGTCTGAAATAAAATGATAAATTAAAATAAAGACCCATAATTATAAATAAATTTTATAAAATTACTTCATTGTTGTATACCTCTAAACCAAATTAATATAAAAAGAAATGTTTATCATTAGGGATGGGTTGATTCCATTTTTCGATTCCAGGAATTGTCGATTCTAATACTATCGAGTGATCGTTGATACTTGATTCGCCATTGATTAAAGTGCCGATTCTGATTCTTGTTTTTTTATAACTGTTAAAATACATGTGTGATGTAGTTTATTGGGAAAATAATTAATTTTGTCTTATTTATGTATTATTTGCATTAAATAAATTAAAAGATTAAACCAAATGCTGATTTGAGATAACAAAAATATTATTATCATTTATGACGCAACAAGACGATCGGAAGAATTTCTACAGTTTGTTTGTCAACGCTCTTCTCGCTCTGCTGGCTCATTCTCACTCGTGCGGGTTCGTCCTCTCTTTCTCGCTTTCCTCCCCATTTCTGGGCCGCCACCGCTTCATAGATGTCAAAACAAAACACAAAGAAATATTAGTTCCAATTTCTCCAGTTACACAAACTGAAATTGTTATTACTGAAGTTATATTGTGATGTGCATTGAAGTTTAAAATTGTAATTTTAAACAAATCACTATTTTTTCCAATATGTTTGAAAGCATGAGCTTTCAGAAATTCCTAATTATAAACAAAGGTTGAACGTCTTGTGTAACCTATTATACTATATATTAAAACAGAACTTTTAAAAGGCTTTCCCATTTACCAAATTTATTACTAGAGAACATAATTAGGCATATATAACTTACAAGAATCGACTTATGAATCTAGAATTTAAAAAATATTTTAGAATAGAAAGTTTTAGGAATCGGCCCATCTTTATTTATAATAAATTCATAAAATAGTCTCCAATACACTTACTTTCAACATTTAATTGGATAATCACTATCATTTGGGTACATTACTTAAGTTTTATAGAAATTCAAACTAAAAATATGTAGTAAATTATACATGGCAAAATGTAATGCTACTGTAATATTTAAACACATTTCATGAAAGTATCTAAATTTAAAAAAGTGTTCCCTAAATGCTAGAATAGATATTTAGAAGGAAGGGAATAGTCTTTCACTAAATATTTAAAGCATTTCTCTGGAGTTATTTGCGGGTAAGAAAATAAATGAGAAATATCAGTAAATACATTTACCTTTGACCATAATTACTAACTTATCCATATGGGTAAATTTAAAAACAGTAGAGTCTCGAAAATCCAGACATTCTTATGGTCCTTGGTTAACACATAGGCCTATTTTAATTTAGAAATTGCGTCAGGGTACCATCCCACTGACCTTGAAAACTCCCTTAACACTCAATTATCTATGCTCCATTATATACTTGGCTTAATCAGCTGATAGTAAATGTTTGTTGTTATTTATCTTTCAAGGATACTTATACTTTACAAATGTCATGTTACAAGCAGAAGCTCTTCCTTCTCTTGGTTTTTTCAAAACAATATTCAGTAAGTTTATAAACTATAGTTTGATATATTTATTGGGATTTAATTTTAGTAAATTAAATTCAACCCAATACAAATATAAATTAAATCAATACAGATATACGTTAAACCTGCCATCAATATAAGGACAGGTCCTCTGCTAGTACTGTATACGTTGAGAAATGAGGAGTTTTAAGGACATTTTTATCTCAATATGAACTTTATGTTTATTTAGATGTTGTTATATACATTAAAATTTTGTAAATATAAGGTCTAAAAAAATAACAATAATGAATTACAAACTACATGAATTTTTATATCTAATTAATTTAACAACATGAATACCTATGTCTAATTAATGTGAGGGAAGGATTTGATGTGTTTCAATGAATTTGTTGATGTCTGAGGCCATTTTTGTTAGAAGAATTCTAAGACCTTGCTTTTAAATTTTAAACCTATTTCTAGACTTCGTGACAAGATTATTCCCCGCACTAAACCCTCTCTCAACCATGTAAGAATAATAAGGGCTACAAACAATTTTCCGTGATGCACCACAATCCAGGATAGAGCTGTCGAATTTCAAAAGTGCTTGGTACCCAAAAATTCTTGGACAAAACTATTGAGTATAGGTATTTAATAAATAGAACTAAAAGACTTGCAAGATTGTTTACCTTACCTTACCCTGGTGACCTTTATACGTTAAAAACTAAATTATTTTCCCACAAATTTTTACAAAACGCCCATCGAATTCACATTCTGTCAGTTTTGCCCTCTGCCATGCTAAAATCACCCACTAATGGGAATCTCTGCTTCAGAGATTAAAAATATAAGAATAATACACAGTCTTATCAATAAAATCAAAAATTAGTGAATATAAATTGATTGATAATCATATAAATACCTGAACATAAATTGTCTACAAACAACAAATTCTGTGTATTTTTTTAGTTTACTAGAGTCAGATTTAAAATTATATTTAACTTTGTGTTTTAGCTCATGTTTAGTCTGTTGCTTTAGAGAATCTTATGTAGGTAATCTTTAGGCTGGTTTATCATAACACTTAAGTCAACTCCTGTGTGTGAAGAACATAATGCAGCTTATTTCAGATATGTCCTTAATTACCATAACCTAACATAAAATACTAAATTATAATTAAAAGATACTTAACTAAGTGAATACAAGGAGACCTTTGCTTCGTAAAAGTAACGATTGTTTCGAAACCCGTCAGCAAGTAAGCCCATTACGTATTCACTTAGTTAAGTATCTTTTAGTTATAGTTTGATCAGTGAATTCCAGATGATTACATCAAGCAACTTAAATACTAAATTTTATTCCACTCAACAATGATAAAATCATTACCGAACAAAAGCTCTCCCGCTGGGATAGTGTGCCACAAATTCATCTATCTTTGCTTGTAAACCAATGGGAGTTACACATTTCCTCTCAGCATCAGATGTAGTGATTATATTTCGATCCTAAAAAAAGTTAAGATGTATCCATGAATTATGGGGCTATGACAACATAAAATTCTAAAATAATATCAGTATGATACCTTTAATTGTAGCAGCTGACATAAAAACAAATGATGTTAGGATTTATTACTTTTATTCACTATTCAACTTTTCTATGTTTAAAAATATTTATTTAACAAATTAATTATTTAAAAGTGTTAAACACTTTTACATTAGATTATAACCATCCGAACTTCAATTTATTTTGTAAAAACTTACTGTCACAGAATTTATCAGTGTCTAAATTCCCCGCTTGGAGTTGTTGTGGGGTTAAGCGGTGATTGTTTAAAAGGCAGGTTTTCGATAGTGTTAAAGAGTATGTGTGATTTGTATTGGGTTTGTTCGTTTAATATGTTTGCATTTTGTGTTGTTGTAAATTTCATATTGTTCTAGTGTGTTGAGATGTGGTCCTTTTTTTGATGTGTGAGATTTCTACGTTATGGTTAATGTCTGTGTATTTGTGCCCTGTTTCTTTTAAGTGATTGGCAAATGCTGAGTTGGTGTCTGTTAATACACAGACATTAACCATAGCCTAGAAACCTTACACATCAAAAAAAGGACCACATCTCAACACACTAGAACAATATGAAATTTAGAAACACACAAAATATAAACATATTAAACGAACAAACCCAATACAAATCACACATACTCTTTGATACTATTGAAAACCAGCCTTTAAAACCGGCACCGCTTAACCCAACAACAACTCCAAGCGGAAAAAGAATTAGACACTGATGAAGATCGCCAAGGAGTGATCAAAAATGTTCTGCCTCTGTAAGTTTTTAAAAATTTACAAAATAAATTAAAGTTCGGATAGTCATAAACTAATGTAAAAGTGATTAATTAAGTTACCTTAGACATAATGGACAAAATTCAAGTGTAATTATTTGTATCTTATTTTATTAGACTATTACCACCAAATGCGTAAATACAAACAATACATAGCTTGCAATAGTATAAACCAGATCTCAATTATCAAGTGTACTTTATAAGGGATAGGGACAATTACTTTAAAACAAAATAAAAATAACAACAATACAAAGCTAAGTTTGAGAAGTAAACAAATTTAAAAATTTTAATGTATATAAGATAACAAAGTATCAAAATACACAATTACGAGAAAAGGTGTTATTTATACATAGAAATATAATTTAAAATGTTCAAACTTGAAATTATAAAGTTTATATATATATATTTAGGTTAGTTCTAGTAGAGGCTTAAAGCATATTTACGAATTTTTGGACTAGGCAGGAGACTGACAGACTTACCTAATGGCAATAGTCCAAAACTGCAATCTCTTGTGTGTGTGTATATATATATATATATATATATATATATATATATATATATATATATATATATATATATATATATATATATGTATATATATATATATATATATATATATATATATATATATATATATATATATATATATATATATATAGATTTTTTGGACTAGGAGACTGACAGACTTACTTTGGTAAGAGTCCACTCTGTAGTCTTGAAATAGAAACACATAAAAGCACTTAAACAATGATATATTTCAACCACACAGTGGTCTTTGTCAATCAAAGAGAAAACACAAAAAGAAATATAAGAGAATGAAATAAAAATATTTCTTTTTATGTTTTCTCTTCGATTGACAAAGACCACTGTGTGGTTGAAATATATCATTGTTTAAGTGCTTTTATGTGTTTCTATTTCAAGACTACAGAGTGGACTCTTACCAAGGTAAGTCTGTCAGTCTCCTAGTCCAAAAAATCTAAATAATCTTTACCAACCAAAACTAACCTATTAATATATATATATATATATATATATATATATATATATATATACACACATTAGGTTTATAAACTTAGCACTCAAAACAAAGATTAAGAAGCTCGTCTAGCAATATGTTTTCCTACCCAATTAAGGTTTGTTACTCTCTTGCATTGCCAGCATTCAAAGAAAAAAACTACATTAACGCCTAGGACCCTATAAATAGGATGTTCATATTTTATTTTTTAAAATTTATTTCAAAACATATTACTGTTTTTACATTATTATTTATAGAAGGAAATACTAAATTTAACCTTACAAAGGGCGCAGGTGGAGTTTTTTCTGCACATATTATTTGTTAAGATAACAAATGTCCTTTCAGTTGTAAGAAATTTATTTCCGGCTCATTATGCCACACCCTGCATTCTAGGAAACAGCCCAACCTATTTTTGTTCATTTTTTTCTCGTAGCGTTATTGTGAATTTAATCTTTCTCACTCGCGGTCAGATTGCGGAGGTTTCATCGGTAAGAGCCCTTTCGTGTAAGTTATTTATGCGGAGTTCCTTGTGCGCTTCTATATACATTACAAAAGACTTCGTGCAGTAATTATTACCGGGTTTATTATTATGTTATTATTATTTTAGGGTTGAATGTCTTTGTAGAATCTAAGTTTCACATTTTACTGTTTTTCTATTTGAAGAGGAGATAATTCGTAAAATGCTGAGTAGTGTCGAAAAAGAGGAAATCCAAGAAATACAGCCTACCAGAAATGTTGTTAGACAGCTCTTTGATGATTCTGGTGAAAACGAGCCTCTGCCAGATGATGAACCTGACGAAGAAGTCAATGAAATTGAGAATGAAACAAATGAAGACAAAATAGTTGAATCTGAAAATTACAAAATTGTCCAATTTGTTGAAATTCTGTCAGATTTTGGCGTTAAAGAGAAAATCCCATTAAAAATCTGCCAGGAAGCTGTTATAGTGTAGTTTGACTATGGGAAAGAAGCATTTTTTTAATAAAAGCTGAAAAATACTGTGGTATACTGAACCAGTAAGGCAAGGAAGGACAGCAAGAAGAAACATAATTCTCATGAGAGAGGGTCATGTTCACGCTACACTAGTGTTGACTGGTGAGCTCAGAAATGAATAATCATGAGTTGTTTTTTCAACAAAGACTGTAAGATTCGTTTAAATTTTAAACGGTTTTTGTGCGAAATAAACCTCCGCAAGCGCCCGTCCACGTTTGAAACTCTATGCACCCCTACGAAGGTTAATAGTATAAACATTATTTTTAAATTGAATGTTCCTTTTCAACCACTTTAAAACATTTTGATTTAGATGTATTATTTCAAGTTGAACACTTGAATAATTCTCATATTTTTTATAATGAACTTTATATTTCAAATTTGAAATGTTTGCCATAACGTATTTATGCTTTGCAGAATGTATATTCGAAGGAGAGAGAGTGTGATTCGGTTTTATCTTTGTGCGGGACTATTTTGAATTATGCTATCCTATTTATAGGAAGTTGGGACACTGAGGCATCAGTTTATTTCGTCAAACGCTGTATTACACTGTCTGCGATTTGTTTGATGACTCATTTGTTCTTAGAGTTTGTGTTTAAAGATTCATTGAGTCAGATCTTTTTGTATGATCATTGAAAAACGAAGGCAGTTTGCGTTTCAAGTAAATCGGCCATATAGTTTCTTGGGAATGCTAAAGATCTAGATTTAAACACATACTATATACTTAAAAATAATCCTTCAGTATGTGATAAAATAAAGAAGAATAATAGATCTAAATAATGCGCTACCAAATGGAAAAAAAACAAGTAGGTAACCCAGAATATCAGTCATATTATTAGTCACTCACACTGATTTTAAATTTCTTACTTCTATTTGGAATATTTTGCTATTGCTTATAAGAAAGCATTACACCAAGTTAAGAAAAACGCGAATAAAATTTTACAATGTTTATTTAATGTTTGGGAATCATGTTGCAAGTTGTATTACCTCATTTCTGCTGTTGGAAATCATGAACAGATGTGTTTTTCTTAGGGTGTTATGTGTACATTCATTCAGTGGGAAGCCTGTATGCGCAAATGGATATATTTGCTTGCCGACATGACAGAAAGCAGTTAGAGTTTTTTTGCTTACATATTTATTTTATGTTATTGAATTCTATTACTATTTATGTAGTTTTTTAACTCTATTTTTTATGTATATAATATATTTTATTAAATTAAAACAATTATTTATTTTCATTATGCATATTCCTGTAAATATTTTCTAATGTTATGTTAGTGATGACGAAATTTTTTTTTTAATCGCAAGTGTTTTTGACTAATCCTATAGAACATAAAAATTTCCAATTCGTGAAATTTCCAATTCTTAAGGTAGCACAAAGCACTGTATATATTTGCAGTGTGATTGATGTGTGTGCAATGAAAATTTTAAAATTTTACATCACTTAAACATAGAAAGTATTGTATAAACTGATTGACTAACACACCTTAACTAAAACTTTAACCAAAATATTGGGTAAATCTGTGTAGGTATGATACCAGTCTTGGATACTCCACCCTCGAGCATGGAGCACTGTCTCTACTAAAAATAGATCTGAGATCGCATCTCCTACCGTCTCATTAATCATATCAATAATGTTTGCGAGTCTGTCAATATCAGCTCTGAAATAAAAATAATTACATTAACAATTTGTCACTTCATATTTAATACATAGACAGGCAAAACAACTAAACCTATTTGAAAAATAGACTTACATTAACATTAACTAAATTTGCAATATCATAGCCAAGTTTGGATATTGATATCCATATATAGGGTGATTCATATAAAACTCATGGTCCATTATTTGAATAAGAATACGCTGAAAAGATTCATTTGCCTATCAAAAGGAGGCCTTGGAGTTTTTATAGCATGTACAGATGAAGCTGTATGTTGCGCCGGAGCAGTAGAAATTTGTCAACAGATAGCGCAGTTGGAGTTGCGACTTGCAGTTGTTCATTGTCATTTGTTCAAAGTCAGCTTATTGCTTTTTCATTCAGCTTTCATTTGTTCAAATCAGTTTATTGCTTTGTTGTTCATGATGCAATAAACGTTACAGTAATGTCTATTTCTTGTTAAAAATTATTGGATAACGCAATCGGTCTCAGGCGCAAAAAAAGAACATACCAGAGGGAATTTGGTGTTCGAAATTGTCCAGACAGGATCACAATACTGCAAATGGTATACAACTTGGAAAAAACAGGACATCTTGTGAGTGAAAGAGGCAAACATTTGGCTGATCCACAGTTACTTTGAAGACCGCATAACTTCCAGGAATTTGTGGCTGCCAAGATCACCAGACTTGACCACACCAAACTTCTTTCTGTGGGGTTGTCTAAAGGGAAGAGTCTACACTACACAGGCTCGGACTTTGTATGATCTGATGGATAATACCACATGCGAAACAACAGTATTGACAACGCAATGCTCGAGCAAACTGCTAGAAACATGGAACATGTTCAGCTGTGTCTAGAAGTGGATGGAAGCATTTTCAACCAAACCTTAAAGAACCAATTAATCTCCCAGATATTCTGCACAATAACACGTTATTTGTATTTTTCTTTTAAAAATAAACATAAAATGAAAATCATGAGGTTTATATGAATCACCCTATATAATTTTTCATGGTTGTGCTCTATATTTCCACAATATGTCTTTGTAAATGCAAATATAACTTTAAGAAATTCTGGCTTCAAAAATAAACTTTATTTGCATCTTACCTGTTACCATTTGTACATTTTTCAATCTTGCTCTTAGCATTTTTGCTGAATACCACTGTGCCATGACCATTAGCTTCGAAATACACTCCTATATCATACTCCAGAGCTTTATGATGAAGATGTTTAACTCCAGTTGGTACGCAGGCCACAGGCACTTTCTGTACAGGCAGATATAAGAAATAACATTTGTTATGAGATTTGTCGTAGATTTTAAAATTACTACTTGAAAATTTACTTTCGACTAGAAGTAGTACTAGAACGAAGGGTGCTTAAAAAAGAACTTAAAAAATTCAAGAACATTTGAAGGATAAATATTTTCAACATAAATAATAAATTATTTTATAACTAGAAAGCAAATGATCCTTATTTCAAAATTAAAGATAATACTAATCACCCAAAAAACTTTAATTAATTAAAAGAAATGTTAACATGGCCAATGTACTAAATATCACCCTATTGTACTACAAACTGCATATTTATTTTAGAGAAACCTAAAAGATAATTTATCAATGTTTTGGTTAGATAAAAGCAGATGTTAAATTGTCAACAACATGGAATGTAGAAGGATAGGATGAACCAGCATTAAATATCGTATCTGTAGTATTAACCTAAATGGCTAATTTAAATAAATGAAACCTCCATACCACAAATAACTTTTTCCTTCATTTAAAACTTTATGAACATTTCAATTGCACAGCAAACATCGTCAGAGGTGTTTTACAAAATAACTACATTAAAACAACATTTTTCATCAAATATATACACCGGTAACTACTTCGCCACGCCCCTTTTGCATTGTCTGACCAATCACGCATTAAATTCCTCCCTCTGCAATTAGGTCTGGTCTCTCAACTTTCGTGGTGAAAAGTTACCGTTACACATATTTCAATTTGATCAAAATACAATTATACATGTTTTTATTTTTTTACAAAATAAGACTACATCTATCTCCTAATTAATTAATATAATAGAGAAATCGGGATAGGCCTTTTAAATGGCTTCTTTAAGTGGAAATTCAAAGCATTAAGTTCTACAATCAGATATCCAGAGGAAATGGTAATGATTGATATAAGTGATAAGGAGAGGAAGAGTAAGGCATATCAGAGACGGGTAAATCTATGACGTAACGATTTTGGCAAACACCACTGAGTAAAGTTATGATGACATTCTAGGTTTGTGCTAGGTTTTATATTAAAATTTTGAGTGTGGTAGTTATGAACGTCTGTCAACATCATCCTTTTAGCTTTTTTTGACACGTTTTGGAGAACCTCAGACAATTTGAAATTTTTATGAAAACGATCCTCCCTGCATGAAAACGATCTCCATATTCCTTATCTTTTTGGCTAGATTAGCTCAGCCTTAGATGGTTCCATCTACTTACTGTTTGTTTTGCCTAATATTTATTTTATTTTTATTTTAAAGCAACTTTAGATTCCTAAACATTACAGTTAACTAATATTTTGTTCGTTTATTTATTAGTTTCATAATTTTCAACTGGGCTTTATATAATTCTACATTTTCAGTGTTACGGTGTATCCCTTTGTTTTTGTAGATAATTGGTTTAATTACGCTGGTTTAGTTGCGGAAAAATTATTAACCTCTTTTTAAACTTTAAGCAGAGATTTAAATTTTGTAGAATGAAAAGCATCGCCTTCTTACCAATGTAACCAAATAGCAAATGACTGTTGAAGTCGATTTCACGAAACATTTAAAAGAACTATATTTGAGATTGTAAGATGAAAATCAGCTATTCTCTCATTTATACACTAAATAATACTGTTTCAATGAGAATAACAAAAAAATGTTTCATACATTTTAAAACATGAAATTTGGAGCCACATTAACGAGTCTGAGTTTCCTATGTAATTTGTAATCAAAACATTGAAGTCTTGTTTTTCAGACATTGATGTCATTGTGAATGCAATTGAGTCTGTTTTTGGTATTTCTTACTTGTGCGAGAAAACATATCTAAAATGGAGTAGACTAATAATGTTTACAGATGTTAACCAATATCCACTATGAATTTCTTTTAATAATATATACAAGTAAACTTCATCCACAACTACAAACTATTGATAATAGAAAATCACAATTACATAAATATCATTCGTATTTTTACAAGTGGACTATTTACAATTATTTGTTTGTTATTATTCTTAAGTTCAACTTCCAATGCATTTTACTTATCAATGAGTTTTACTAAACTAGTATATAAAACCAAGTTATTATATTATTTCTGTGTTTTAGCCAACATAGGAAAGAAACAATAACAAAAATAAGCTGCTAGCTGTCTCTGGCCAGATAGATGATACCGGTGAGCCAGATTTGGCTTCAAAGTCATTGTTAGCTGTCTCTGGCCAGATAGATGATACTGGTGAGCCAGATTTGGCTTCAAAGCCAGAGTTAGCTGTCTCTGGCTAGATAGATGATACTGGTGAGCCAGATTTGGCTTCAAAGTTATTGTTAGCTGTCTCTGGCCAGATAGATGATGCTGGTGAGCCAGATTTGGCTTCAAAGCCATTACTAGCTATCTCTGGCTAGATAAATGATACTGGTGAGCCAAATTTGGCTTCAAAGCCAGAGTTAGCTGTCTCTGGCCAGATAGATGATACTGGTGAGCCAGATTTGGCTTCAAAGTTATTGTTAGCTGTCTCTGGCCAGATAGATGATGCTGGTGAGCCAGATTTGGCTTCAAAGCCATTACTAGCTATCTCTGGCTAGATAAATGATACTGGTGAGCCAAATTTGGCTTCAAAGCCAGAGTTAGCTGTCTCTGGCCAGATAGATGATACTGGTGAGCCAGATTTGGCTTCAAAGTTATTGTTAGCTGTCTCTGGCCAGACAGATGATGCTGGTGAGCCAGATTTGGCTTCAAAGCCATTACTAGCTATCTCTGGCTAGATAAATGATACTGGTGAGCCAAATTTGGCTTCAAAGCCAGAGTTAGCTGTCTCTGGCCAGATAGATGATACTGGTGAGCCGGTTTTGGTTAGTTGACTTCTGGTCTAAACAGTCTCACAATATTAGTTACTGGCTTCTCTTTGAAAGATTAATACCAAGAATTTACCACTATTTGCTTTGATGATGCTTTCAAGAGAAATTTTCACCCTAAAAGATTAAAAAATAGTACTAAAAAATGGATGGAATATGACTTGTGCAAATGTTAGATGCGTAGGGTCACTGAAGTCCAAAGTATATGAATCTTAGCATCTGTGGGAAACATCTGAGGGTAACAGACACACCACTTCCTACTAAACTACACTGTCAAGCAGAGGATGAAGACTATTTGCAGTCCAATCTGCATTATGACTCATATGATAAATTAGTCAATGGAATATTGAAATTTTTGGAATAAACTTCTGAAGTAACTTTTGGGCTGAATTGCATAATAAACCATTGATCAATTGTGCCAGGGGTACAAATACCCTATACATGTTTCAAACCCTCAACGCTTATACAAGGTATTTATTTAGAACAAAAATAAAATAAAGCTATTACCAAGCATGAAGTAACTACTTACAAGAGTCTCCGTAATGTATTTAGTAGAATTTCCATTAGCATATGCTGTTTGGACTAACCCAATGTCAAGTTGAAGTCCAGCTTTACGCACTACTTCCATCAAGTACCCCGCAACTGAAAGTATTAATTAAAAAAATAAGCTATATATATAAAGTTATTATTGTTAATTGAAAACAATTATTCCACCACTAAGTGCAATTAATTTTTTCCTTATGTGATGAGGCACCTTTCGGTCGCTTGACCATTGACAAATCTCTGTAGAATTACAATTAACAATAATAACTTTATAAAGTCAGTGCAACGGAAAAATAATGGAGGGTGGTTAAAAAAAACATTGGTTTTAAACAGCCGGTAAATTTTTGTTTATCGGTTGGCAACAACGTTTGACCTTGTTGCTATATTTGGGAACATTCCGATTGTTGACAAAGCTAGTATTTCTTTCGTTCTTTCATTCTGTGTCTATCCTTGAAGAAGTTTACTTGTGCGCGAGTGTTATGAGTGTACTAATAAGCGAGTGTTAATCGTTAAAACATTTTATTACAGTGGAGAGAGTTATGCAGTTTTTGTCAGGCGACTTCGCAGTACTTTAGGACGTAATAAAGCGCTGAATGAATCAACAGTTAGCAGACTCATGAAAAAGTTCTTTGAGATGGGTTCAACAGTCGACCTTAAAAATCATGCACGTCATTCTGGCCGAACTGAACAGAACATTGCGCTGGTTCGTGATAGTGTAGCTGTTGGCCTAGCTTCTGTATGGTGAATTCTCCGGTACGCTCGCAATTATCACCCCAATAAAATTAAGTTGACGTAACATTTGAAAGTGGCAGACCATCAGAAGAGACGTCAGTTTGTTGATTGCGTCATTTCTCATAATTCCAATCATTAATGACCACCAAGGTCATGTGTCTTTTATCTTTGGGGTCATCTGAAGTCATTGGTGTATGCCAATAAACCACGAAATATCAATGACTTGAAAGGAGGAATTTCGACAGGTTATTGGTAAAACGGAAGTGAAAACTTGTGCAGTCATAATGAATTTCATGGACAGAGTTGTTGTGTGCCAGCACAGTAGAGGAGGGCACATTTATGACATAATTTTTCATACACGAAATCGGAAGGTTAGATCAGAAGGTTGACATATTTAATTTTAGTTTTTTATTAAAATAAACCTCATTATTTGATATATCAAAACTGGAGCTTTTTTTGAATCACCATATACATATCTTGTTAAAGTTTTCAATTGTTAATAAAATATTTTTTATTCATTCACTCAAGTTCAAATACATATTTTTAAAATTAGAGTGAATGCCAATTGATGTTAAAAGTTATTTCACATATTAATTCAATAATTAAATTTAATGAATTAATTTGACTTTTATATAGGAGAAAAACTTTTCACAAAAGAGGCCAGGTATGCAATATAATTGTTTCATCCCATTTAGCTTGAAATAAGTGGTCAGATTTGATTTCATAAAACAGCTGATATTATGTTATAGGTTATGTGCTAGAGCAGCTGTTTTAACACATAGGTTATGTTACTTTATTTATATTAATTGTAATTATTCAACAGAAAGTAACTAAAATAAAATTTGTCTTTGTTGAATTCAGTAGGAATTGACTTTAATTTTTTAAAATTTATATTACTTATTTTGTCATGTATTTTACACAATTATTTCATATCTTGCTTCACAGTATTTATGTTGGATAAAAAACCTGTAAAGGTTTACCTAATGTAGCAATCCGGTCGCCATCCAGAAGAAATAGTTTTCCTGCATCATCAGTAAAGTAATAGACAATCCTATCAGCATCTCCATCAACAGAAACACACTTTTTAAATGGACTAAGTGGCATTCCTTCTGGTGGCAGCTGTGTTGTTTTAACATGGTCTGCGCCACACTGAATAAAGGAACATAACACTTTGAGTAAGACAAGTTATGCTAATTACGCTCCTTAAATTGAAACACTTTTTAAGCGTTGACTGACCAAATAATCAAAGATTAACTGGTATTTTAAGAATAACATCTGCTATGAAAAATAATCTGAAATATTTAATAACTACATATCTTATACTTCAAATTATAAACAATTATATATGAACCATTATATATAAGAAAAATATTAAATTTTGTCAATTTTTTGAAGTTATGTGCATTACAATTAGACAGTCATCAAATTTTTTAATTACTAGTAGATATTTTGATTAGAATTTTGCTAATCTAAAGAAATATGCAATATAAATAATATAATGTGATATAGTATGTAGAGAAATATACTAAAATCCGTATCTATAACAACTGTTCTATAGGGTGATTCATAAAAACCTCATGATTTTCATTTTATATTTATTTTAAGAAGAAAATTTCAAATTGGTCGTTAAAAGTTGTGTTGAAAATGTATTTCGTCCACCTCTAAACACAGCTGAAAACATTGTTCCACGTTTTTGGCAGTTCGCTGGAGCATTGCGTTGTCAATACTGTTGATTTCGCGCGTAATATTGTCCATCAGATCATCCAAGTCCAGGGCCGTCTAGTATAGACTCGTCCCTTTAGATAACCCCAAAGAAAGAAGTCTGGTGATCTTAGCAGCCACAAATTCAGAAGTCATGCGGTCTTCAAAGTAACTTTGGATCAGCCAGATTCTTGCCAGTTTCACTCATAAGATGTACTGTTTTTTCCAACTTGTGTACCATTTTCAGTATTCTGTTCCTGTCTAGAAGATTGCAAACACCAAACTTTCTCTGGTATGCTCTTTGTGTGCCTATGGCCGATTGGGTTATCCAACAGTTTTTAACAAGAAATAGACATTTCTGTAACATGTATTTCATTGTGAAAGACAAAGCAATAAACTGACTCAAACAAACAAAACCTGAATGAAAAAGCAATAAAGTGGCTCGAACAAATGACAATGAACAACTGCAAGTCGCAACTCCAACTGTGCTATCTGTTGACAAATGCCTACAACTCTGGCGTGACATGCAGAGCCATCTGTGGACAAATAGGTGACATGCAATCAAAACTGCAAGGCCTCCTGCGTCATTTGATAATTATTCAAATAATGGACTAATGAAACCCATGAGTTTTATAAGAACCACCGTCAATAAACTCTAATCCAAAAACTGAACACTCTCTTAGTTAAACTTGTGAATTTTAGAGGTTTGTATCTCTCAGTTACATGACCACTTTGAAATCATATGTATGATTTTTTGCTGTTAATGTTCCACTGTATCATGAATTTGTTATCATTTATTAGTGGGGAATTATCTATTGTTAATTTTAAATAGTGACTTGATAGAACTACTCTAAGAGTTTTAAGCTTCGATTCCTCACTTTCCACCAACATTATTTCAAGAAAGTATCTAAAGAGCCTAATGGCTTACGAGGGACAGTGCTAAACCACTCTTTAACACGTTCAGTACGACTAGCGTACCGGCATGCTCTGGGTTCCCTTGCGAGGCACTGAGAGAGTGCCAGTGCGCTTCCCTTCTGAGAGACGGTGAGCGCATCGGCACGCTCACTCCCAGTCTAATTAAATCTCTCTAATGTCGATAAGTGTTTGTATAAAGGTTTGAGTTTTACGTCAGTGCTTAAGAAGAGTTTGGAGAACATTGTGCCTGAGTCGTTTTTAAATCCGACCATTCCAAGTTAACGTTTTTATGCTTTAAATGAAACAATGCTTCAGGGAGTTTTATGAACAGATTTAATTTGGTTTAAGTTTTATATTTTAATGATTTTTTTAGTTTTAACCACTTAACGCGATAAAATATCCGGTAAAAAGAACGATCATAAAAATAAACTAAGCTTTTTGAACTAACACAAGAATAAACGATAACTGTCCTCTTAGAGTGAATGAACCTACTCGAGGTGGGAACAGACTACTGTAAATATAAGTAATTGACAAAATGCTTGGACGCCCGAAAATCTAATGCGTCATCATAAGATTGTAGTAAACAAATGTTAGCTAATCTCGGCTATAGTCTAGGACGTGACATATGCACTATCTATGTCTGTGTTTACATTATCGATCTCTATCGCTTTATGAAACACATAACATAAACAGAAACAAACATTCTGAGTTAAAAATTGAGGGGTTAATGTTAGTATGTAGTATATTTTAGTAGTAGGTACTTTAGATTTTTATATAAATTATCTTTTTTTCTCTGTGTCTTTTATTGAGTTTTATTATCTGTCATACAGTATTTTATCATTTGTATTGGTTGATATTTTATGTAAATTTCCTTTTTTTTATTGTGACCCCATAAATAAAACAATATTTAATGTCTAATACACTGTTTTGATGTCTTCAATAAACCTGTATATGGTAGAAATAATATTATTGAAATGAAAACAATGGACACAGTAATTAGATGCAACGACAAGCTATGCAACCCGCATAGCATTTCCATTATTCCACTGCCAAGGACGGTGAGCGCACCAGCACAGTCCCATTTTTACAATTAAATAAAGCATTAAAATTTTTTCTACTAAATTTCCCATTTATAACTAAGCATTTAAGTATAGATTTTGAGATAAAACAATGCCGTCAGTGTGGAAGATAAAGAAAAAAAGAGACAGTAGTTTGATGCGACCTCCAATAAGGCCGCCGTGCTGAATGTGTTAACTAATTTGTGATTTCAACAATTTTATTTTGTTTCATAGTTGATTTATTTTTATAAATTTTCTTAGCTGGTTGTAAAAATCTTGTACTATTAACACTAGCCACTGTCAGTAACTTTCTCTCAGTATCAAGATTTTCAGTATCAAAAAAGGGTGAATCACCAGTTTATCACTAGTTGCAACAGTGTTTTTGGATACAAGATCTGGTAGGCAAGTAATCTATTGCATGATAACTTCTTTAAAGCAGAGCAAGATACTTCACACTAGCATAGCATCTAACCTCAGTACTTGGTTATGAAGGAAAGATATTTTGCACTTTCCATGTTGTAAAGAAATACTTTCTCTTCCTTCAACCTAGTTCAAAATTAGTTTATAGATTCTTGAATTTTGTTGTTCATTTCGTTCGGTGAATCTTAATTAATCACTTTAACAATAGTTTATGAATATCCAAACTTTAAATTTTATAAATTTGAAGACACTGATGAATATCGCCACATCTTGATCAAAAACTTTCAGTCTCAGTAAGTTTTAACAAATTTACAAAATTTAAAGTTCGGATAGTTATAAACTATTGTTAAAGTGCTTAATTAGTTTATAGAGTTGAAAGGACAAAGAAATATTTGTTTTAAAACTTTTGGAAAACATATATTGTCTACTCCTAAAAATAAAAATTTACATGAAAAAATTTATATAATTTGTAATTAATTCTATTTCGTATCATTAATTGGTTAAATAATTCTGCCTGAATTATTCAAAAGAATTTGTTGACAATGAAAAGTTTGTTTATGATATTTCATAGCCTGGTGGTATTTTACCCAACATTTTGATAAAATATTTCAATCACTGTATTTCATTACATTTTTATTCCTTGTCTTATATTTAATTTAAAAATTAATTTAAGTTGTTAATTTGAAAATAAGAGGCTTAACTAAGTAGCTTCCCCTATTGAGTTATTTGGTTCATAACCACATCAACATAAGTTTAACTGAATACTGGGACACAGGCTACAGCAATGTAACCAAAATAACTATTGGTATATACTAGCTGACTCAAGTACGGTCTGTTTTCCTGGACTGATGTCTCACATATGCGCCGCTCAGGGTGGTTGAAATGAACTGACGGCTCATATTTGGGGTACTGTTTGCGTATTAATTTTATTCCGCTGAGAAATCAGTGGTTTACTTTAACGGTTTGATATATTCATATCTGTCTGTAAACATGTCTGAAGTTAGTGTGGGACATTTGGTTTCTCGGTTATCAAGGTCATTGACATCCCTGTTTATTCCTTCGTGCTACTGAGGCAGTTTTTGTTTTGAATGATCATGTTTTATTAGGTTTACTCTAAATGATATTTATCACTAAAGATGTAAGCATGTTGCAAGTGATAAGTGCGTTTGTAAATATGTTGTACTCTGTATGGAACTCAAATGTAAACATATTTTGTCTTAGTTACAATAATACTTATATTGTCTGTATTTTTTTTATATATAAGCAATCTGTCTAGTATGACTAGCCAAGATGAGTTAGTTGGGTATCTGTTGACACAAGCCTTTGTAGTGGCTCTTACGTGGGATGCTCGGTCTACGATAGGATTTAGTGCTATAGATTTGGTGCAAATATGTGCCATCTCAAAAAACACCAAGAAAGGCAAAAACAAAAATATACATTCAACAAACATACTTCTAGGGTTTTATGTAGTATAATAACTTATTACAATAACATTCGCTTTTGGTCTGTAACGAAGGTCGGACCCACATTAACGCGGTCTGTGTGGAAAGATTGAATTCTTCATGCCAGTCTGTCAAGAGAAACAAAACGGCGCATATATGATAATCTGCAATGATATTTCATGCTCTATATTTGTTACCAATCTTAGAATAATAAAAGTACTATATTATAAAAATACAATAATGGAGGGAAGTAAGAGGAGGGGATATGAGAAGCAGTGTTATTGGTTAATACCACATACATAGGATAGGAAAGGAATATAGAAAAATGTTAAGTACTAAATCTGGGAGGTTACACACCTGAAGTATCACCTATAATAAGATATTTAAGTCCTGTCAAATGGTGATCAGAGGAAATGAAAAAATAAAACAGACAAAGAGAGGTACCACAAGAATTATGAGAGAAAGTGCAACACTATTTTAGTCAGTAAAATAATATTTATATTATTTACCAGCATTCGAAAACAAATTGGTACAGTTATTTAAAAATATTTTTAAATTGTGAATTTGTTCTTTAATAATATAAGTAAAAAATGGTAAAGATGTCAGATTTCTACAACCATGAATCATGTATCAAGACGTCCTAGGTGCATGCAGAGGGATGCATGGAAGGTTAATAGTTGCCATTTAAGTATAATCATTCCCATCTTCACCATGAGTGGTTGGAGGGAGAAGATTAGTTTCAAAAATGCATTAAATTCCAGGGAGAGAGGATCATGGAAAACATGATCTATAGCAGTTTTGAAGCAATGTTTAGTTAGAAATATGTTTATGTGAAGTGTTTTAAAATGGGTACAAAAGGTATTGTTTTTATTTTTGCTTTAAATAGTCAAACTAATTACATCTCATGATGCTATGTCCAGACAGAGGAAGGGTCAAACAGAAACCATCAACTCTACATAAGTTTGCCAGCTGAGTGATAAATAAATTTGGTTCAATCTTTCACTTTACAACTGCATTCATATAAAGTTTAATGTTGTTAACAGTTTAGGCCGGTCAAATAGTGAATCCTAAATTTTGTGCTGCTATCCGAGTATTATAAATAAGCGACTAAGACATGTGGTGTTATAAATTACATATATGTTTGAAAAAACAATTTTTAGATTCAGAATATGTATAATACCTATAATTAATGAAACAACCTTACTGCTAGATATCTCATATTTATACCACAAATTTATTAATCGTACAATTGTTCAAATTGGTTAGTTTCATAATCAGAGATTTAATATTTTAAAACAAGCTAATTAGTATATATTTTTGTTTTGTTCAATTTTTGTTTATATTTTGAACTCATAACTTTTGATTTGTATTTTTCCTAAAGATTGTCTTTCTTGAAGCATACCACTTATCAATACAGTTAGAATGCACATAACTTTGCAGGTTAACAATTACATAACTGCAATATTCAACATCTATCACAATAACAAATAGTGTTCCAAAAAGAGTAGAGAAAAGAATAGGAACTTCAACAAATTCATAGTTTAAATAATAAATGCAGTTGACTTCCGAGGCAGGTACAACTATTTATTTAAATAAATAGTTGTACCTGACTCAGTCAACCAAATAAATAGTTACCTGACTCGCATGTCAACCAAATAAATAGTTATACCTGACTCGCATGTCAACCAAATAAATAGTTATACCTGACTAGCATGTCAACCAAATAAATAGTTATACCTGACTAGCATGTCAACCAAATAAATAGTTATACCTGACTCGCATGTCAACCAAATAAATAGTTATACCTGACTCGCATGTCAACCAAATAAATAGTTATACCTGACTCAGTCAACCAAATAAATAGTTACCTGACTCGCATGTCAACCAAATAAATAGTTATACCTGACTCGCATGTCAACCAAATAAATAGTTATACCTGATTCGCAAATCGACCAAATAAATAGTTATACCTGACTCTCAAGTCAACCAAATAAATAGTTATACCTGACTCACAAGTCAACCAAATAAATAGTTATACCTGACTCTCAAGTCAACCAAATAAATAGTTATACCTGACTCGCAAGTCAACCAAATAAATAGTTATACCTGACTCACAAGTCAACCAAATAAATAGTTATACCTGACTCTCAAGTCAACCAAATAAATAGTTATACCTGACTCGCATGCCAACCAAATAAATAGTTATACCTGATTCACAAATCAACCAAATAAATAGTTATACCTGACTCTCAAGTCAACCAAATAAATAGTTATACCTGACTCGCATGCCAACCAAATAAATAGTTATACCTGATTCACAAATCAACCAAATAAATAGTTATACCTGACTCTCAAGTCAACCAAATAAATAGTTATACCTGACTCGCAAGTCAACCAAATAAATAGTTATACCTGACTCACAAGTCAACCAAATAAATAGTTATACCTGACTCTCAAGTCAACCAAATAAATAGTTATACCTGACTCACAAGTCAACCAAATATATAGTTATACCTGACTCGCAATTCAACCGCATTTATTATTTAAACAATAACTCTGCGGGTCTAAAAATGATTAATTAACAAAATTATGTTTTTAAAGAATAAATTTTCACCTTAAAATTTAATTTTCCTTGAGTAGTTGTATCTGCATTATAAATTTCCACGTTTAAAGAGTTTCCAAGATAATTTAAGAAATTTTTCATCTTGAGAGCTCCCACTCCATTTGCACCATCAAATAAAACTTGTACAGTATATCTTCCATTTGTGTTGCTCTAGAACAACCATAAAATTGTATTATGTGCTGGAAAAATTTACCACTTTACCTAATAAATTAATTGAAAAATGGTTAGTTACAAAACTACTTCAATATTACCTTCAACTGATAGTTTAAAAAGTGGAATATATTCAATATTTTTGAAAGAGTAAGTTGCCGATTCAATTTACAAAGAGAAAAACTGAAGAAATTAATTAATGTTAATTTTGTTCATAAGGCAGATGGATCATGCAACGTTCAATTCGAAAACTAACAACATATGTTCACAGAAAAGAATTTCTCTAAGTATAAAATAGCAATGGAAAAACAATAATTGCCAATGTTTTGGGTGCCAAGGGCTGATAAACCTATTTAATTTACGGTTAATTCAGCCTTTGGTATGTGTCCTAAATTTGCTACAGGCCAATCTGTTAGACTCAGACTTTGCCATCTACTGACGATGTAGACGTTTATAATTTTCCTATTGTTATTATGGCTATTCCTTCACAATTTAAATAGAACGAGTTCCTCTGTGACACTTACAATGGGTATTTTAATTCAAACACAGAATGAAAGAGAAATCATATGACATTTATAATGAATTTTATTTGTTGTAATGACTGAAATGTTAAATCAAAATGATCAAATAAGTCTTGGCCCAAATTTACTGTTTCATCTATGTCAAGCAGTGGTCGCAGTTTACTTTTACATATAGTCACTGACAAATTTTCAGTCTGTCTCAGTTAGTTGTGAGCCTCTATTGTTGTTTCTTGTAAAAGTAATTTGTTTTGTTTTACCTGAATTGATAAATTATTTTATCCCCCGTTTACAAGGGAGGCTCCAAGGGAGGGGGAGTAGGGGCAATTGCTCCCTCCCTGAGAATTTGGGTACTATTTTTTTATTAGAAACATATTTTTTATACTTGGAGCACATTCAAATTTATCTCAGTTTACTTATGAAAATATATTTTTCATTTGACTTTTATTTTAAAGCAATGTATATTGTTTTACATTTATGTAAAAACATTATTGTAATGTTAGGTGTATTATTTCAACTGATAACATTGGTAGTTTCACCCAGTATAAACACCGGCATGTTACAAGTCGCGCACTAGTTCCGTAGCGGCTCTGTTGTACTAGCAGTCTGTGTACTACGACTCCTCGTCAGACCGAGTCATTTGATGAAACAGTTAAAGTTAAACAGTATTTTGTATTATGAACAAAATAATAATTTTGGTATCTATGCAAATTCAGGTAAAATGAATGATTTGATTAAAGACAATGCCAATTTTCCGTGATTTTTAGGTACAAGAACAGCTTTATTTCAAGGTTTTTATTTGTAAAATTTTTCTGCGCCATATTTTCCTGTCATTGTGCCCCTTCCACACCTCCGAAAGTCTATCCTGGAGCAGCCCCTTCCTGTTACACTATTTAAGGTTTGAAAAAAAAGTCGTGTGTTTTTAGACTTTACCTGCTACACATACTATTTGTATTTGTTGACAAGGAAGCAGTTTTTTTTTAAAAACCAGGACTTTAATAAAAACAACATAAAATATTTCCTTTGACAATTTTAACTTCATACTTTCAAGATAATGTCAAAATAATCTGTTACTTATGGAACAATGTACAAAATTGACAGAAACATTGTTTGTAATGTAGTTATTTAACTTTAAGCAATTTTTTTTTAGTTTTTAAAATAATTTGTAAATGACAATTCACAATGACTGCCATGAAGTATCACCCTCTAGAAAACATTAAAAATATTATATTGATAGGTTTATTTATGAAGGAGTTCTGATTGTTGTTAGTTTTATATTTTTAAAAAACATCTCCAAAATGTATCAGCACAAATATAAAACACAACCTGGCATTGAGTGAAATCTGGATACAAAATAAGAATTATTTTATTTAGCCTAGCACAAGTAATAAAAGTTGAAAAGAAAACAACATTTTTATGCTTAAAAACCTGTCGGTTTACAATAAGTAATTTCTAAAACTTATTCAATAAAAAAATTTAAACTGTTGAAAAATAATATACAATTTAATTTATTGTATTTATCAAGTATTTAACAAGACTGTACCATTTCCTACCACGTACTTCTTGCCGAAGAGCTATGAAAGCACTAGACAGCTTAGAGAAATAGCCATCTTCTGTAGGTCTGCCATATGCACACTCCGTATTCTGACATGTGACGAAATAATGAAGCATTGGAGTCGTTATCACACCATAGTCAATCGCTACTGCAAACAAGGCTTGGACTCCTGCTACAGCTGCATTGCACAGTGATTCACTGCTGGGCCTAAATGTTATAACATCAATATCAATGTATAATGAGTTTAGCAGTGTCTGTACATTATTCTGATACATTAATATTACCAAGTGCAATAACTTCAACAACCCAGTTACATTATGCTGGTCCACATAATTATAAAACCAAATATAAAGTAAGATTATAACAACAAAATAAATTTGAGGAAAATATTTTAAATTTCTTATACTTTTTTTTGTATTACCTTGGCAAAAAACCACTACTTACTGAGTTATTCAGGAGACACGTTTCACACTAGGTCAGCGAATTATTCAATGCTATGAGTCACTGACAAGACTGTTGCTCAGGTGTGTTGTGTCGGTGTGAGTATGTGGTGTATTGGTGTTCTGTGTTGTGTAATTGTTCATAGAGTAGTTGTTAATTATGTGCTCAAATATACTAGGGGGTGAGCTGGTTGGTCCTCGTCCTGCCCTGGATAGCTGTTTACAGTGAACCGAACGCCAGCATTAGCTTTCCAAGAGAAAGTCCCATGTACAAGCATAATCAAACAAGCGTCTTATCCAGCCCTTCTAAGGGCTTTCGACGTGTCTCTTCGAGGCGAGAACACCCAGACAGGTTGAAAGTTTTAATATGGAATACGACAGGACAAAGTATTAAGTCAATACGGCTTACTCTCGAGATTGACAAAAGCCTCATCATGAGAGCAAGAGGAATGGGATTTTTCCAAAGAACAGAAATATGGTGCCCGTCAAGAAGTATTGCGAAAAACTTATTAAGCGAAATAAAACGGAAAGCTAAACACGAATACGGGCACGTATCGATAGGTACAACATTCAAAGATAGGGAAAAGTTGCGATCATGCCCGAAGTCACAATGCGTCCAATGAACAGAGATGGAGAAGAAATTGATAATCATGAGTTGGAATGCAAGGTCTCTGCAGAAAAAATCTGACGAACTAAAGAAAGTACTCAAAACTAAACATGTCAAGATTGCTTGTATTCAGGAAGCGTCTTTACCTGTAAATGAAAAGTACCATCCCAGATTTAATGGTTTTAAAATGTACAATGCCTCAAGAGAAGACCGTACAGGAGGAGGCCTGGTAACTCTAATTCATGATTCACTAATTGTGGAAACCTATGATATCACGATAAATCAAAAAATCGAAGTCGCCAAGTTTAAAATCAGAATGAACAAGGATGATGTATTCAATCTCTGCAACGTTTATGTACCTGGACAAGGTATCCGTAGCAACGACTTGCAAATACTTTTATCTATGGACAACAATGCTATCATTGTAGGAGATTTTAACTGTAAACACCACTCCTGGAACGACGGCCCTTCCAATGGCAACGGGAATGTTTTGTATGATTGGTTGACAACGGGCAACAAGGTGTTGCTGAACGATAAGCTTCACCCTACGTATCAGTCTGCGTCAACAGGAACTTTAAGCACATTAGACCTGGTAATTACCAGCCCAGATGTGTGGAGTAGAGTGAATTGCTGGAGAGTAGGCGAAGATTTGGGCAGTGATCATCTGCCTGTGTATACTGAGATTAGAGTCAAGAACGAACAGATGGTAAACAACGCAGTTGTTCACAGCAGATATAAAATTGAGAAGGCAGACTGGATTACCTTTACTGAAGAAACTCGCCTAAACGCCTTAGAAATTGAACATAATCTAACATCAATTGAAAACGGCATTTTAAATGCTGCAAACAAAAGTATACCTAAAAAAACTGGCAATAAAAAATAAAGTTACATGAACAACTGGTGGAATGATGGCATCGAAAGCCTTAGGAAAGACCGTATTAAGGCTCGGAAAAGATGGGTGAAAAAAAGACACCCAAACAACAGAATGGAATATAATAGATGCAACGCCACCCTACGAAAAGCTATCACTGAAGCTAAAAGAAAATCATGGAGAGAGTTTGTCGGCTCTATGAGTATAAACACCCCATCAAGCACGGTATGGAAAAAATTTAAAGCTACGAACGGTGAATCATCAAGGAAAATTCATTCATTGAAACTGGCGAACGGAGTGCTCCTGATAGCGGACCAAGAGAAAGCAAATGCCTTCAGCAAGCATTATTCAAATCGATCGGGAAAGCGAGTGTCTTTTCCTATGAATCTAATAGATGAAGAGCAATTCTTCACCTGCCGCATGGAACTGCTATGTCTACAGATATGGATAATGCACCATTTACAATGAAAGAGCTGACAAATGCCTTGGCAAAAATCAACTATTCATCTCCTGGGGCGGATAATATCCATAATGAGATGTTGAAGAACTGTTCACAAAGGATGCTCAGCAACATATTAAATTTATTCAATGATGTCTGGAAAACAGGAGAAATACCGCAAAAATGGAAACCGCTCGAATCATTCCTATCCGCAAACCTGGAAAAGACGAATCGCAACTAGAATCTTATAGACCCATATCGCTGACATCCTGCCTGGGGAAACTCATGAAACGTCTAGTGAACGCAAGACTGACATGGAGACTAGAAAACGATGATAAACTGAGCAATCTCCAATTTGGTTTCCGGCGTCAGAGGAGCACTGCGGATGCATTGCTATATTTCACAGACCAAATTTACAAAGGTTTTGAACGAAAGAAGGCTACAATTGCGGTGATGATCGACTACGAAGCAGCTTTTGATAAAATTCCGCATGCTACGGTTATCCTCCAGTGTATGAAGCTTGGCATAAGGGGCAAGATGTTGAAATATATTGTATCTTACCTAGAAAACAGGTGCATTCAGGTGGACGTCAATGGAACCATCTCATCAAATCACATTGTTGCAAATGGCATTCCCCAAGGTGGAATTATTTGCCCAACCCTCTTTAATATCGCACTTCACGATTTCTCGGCCTAGCTCCCTCCTGGAGTGTACAGCTGTACATTCGCGGATGACTGCACGATCTGGGCATCGGATGAAGACCATCTCAAAGCGATAGATTTGGTTCAACTAGCTCTACACAAGATAATGGAATGGTGTGGAAAGTGGTCACTTAAAGTATCTCTGGACAAGACAGAGTGCTCTTTTTTCACGAGAAGAAATAATTTGGCAAACTACATACCGCAGTTACGAATACAAGATGTTCCTGTGAAATTTAACCCTAACCTAAAATTGTTGGGAGTAGTGTTGGATTCAAAATTACGTTGGGTAAAGCAAGTGGACTATGTTTTGGAGAAGTGCAAATCGCGGCTGAATGCGCTCAAAGTAGTGGCCAGTCGCAACTGGGGTGCAGACACAACAACACTAAGATCATTTTACTTAGACTTTGTATGCTCCAAAGCTACCTATTGCTGTGAGGTTTGGGGAGCTGCAGCCAAAACACACATTGACAAAATAGACCGTATTCAAGCAGCGGCTCTCCGTACATGCCTTGGATGCCTGAGCACCACTCCTACCTCTGCTATGGAAGTGGAACTGGGTGTTGAGCCTATTGAAATATATATCAGAAGGCAAATGTGGACCAAATACTTAAGAATACAGTCATCAACGCCTGACCATCCTCTACACATCGTGATAAATGCAAGCAGTAACATCAGAAACTCATTCACATGTCAAATTAAGTCCATGCCCTCCATGTTAATGTGTGGCGTTCCTGAAACCATCCCAGTGACATATGATGACAGACCAGGCATATGGAATGGAGTGGAAATTGTTATGGAACTACCAAACCGGTTAACGAAAAACAACCACCCAGCAATCTTGAAAAGTGAAGCATTGTCCATGATAAATGAGCTTTATGATCGCCATATCAAGATATTCACTGACGGCTCAGTGGACATTGAAGGAAAAGTTGCGGGTGCCGGTTACTTTAATGAAACAACTGGTGATAGGTACTATGTGCCAGCAAACTCATTGTCCAGTATGGACGCAGAATTACTAGCTATAAATGCAGCGCTTACAAGTTGTTTATCATTGAAAGTATCGCAGGTGTGTGTCTTAACGGACTCCAAAAGTGCTCTGCAGGCTATCTTGAACTCCGAACCTACGGCATATGCTTTTCGTATCATGGAAATTAGACGCCTGCTTCGTGAGCTACAGAGCCATAGATGTGAGATTACTTTGCAGTGGGTACCATCTCATTGCGACGTATACGGAAATGAGGTTGCAGACCAAATAGCGAAAGCAGCCTCTAAAATGCAGCCTACAGATGAGAAGAGGGTTTCATTGCTTCACTGTAGGAACCAAAGCAACAAATATTTCTATAAAGCCTGGTCGGACAAATGGAATCAGTCAACCATTGGGAGACACCTACACAAGATTTAACCCCTACCAACTGACGGGAACTTATATAAAGGGGTGCAAAGACAACTAGCATCTTTTGCAGCAAGAGCTAGAATTGGTCACATAGTTACGCAGAAGTACCTATTCCGCTTCAACCTTACTGATTCGTCGCACTGTGCATTATGCGAAGACGATGAAGAGGATCTGGAGCACATTCTTCTGCGTTGCAGCTATCCAATTCTTTCACGTGACCTACTAAGAGCAGAAGTCAATGATTTTGAGGATATCCTTAAAAGTAAAAAACACTGGGAGCTTGCTTGTGCCGCGTACATTGGACACCGGGCCATCGGCTATGATTGATGCTGGACGCCCGTACTAAGAAGTAAGTAAATATAATATTCAATTGTTAGTGTGTTTTGTCATTTAGAATGTGTTGTTGATAGTAAATGGTGTTTGTATACCTCGTAGTTTTCTATTGTGTTGAGTTTGTTACTTTTTTTATGTAATGTAGGATTTTTAGATTGGTGTCTATGTCGATCTGTGAGTGTAGAGTTTTTTGAATGTGTATGGCAAAATTTGATGTGGGTTGTGTCTTTCTTATCTGTTTTACGTGCTCTTCGTATCTTGTGGTAAATGTTCTCCCTATTTGTTCTATGTAAAAGCTGGGACAGTTGTTGCATTCAATCTTGTATACGCCTGCCCTGTCGTGTTTACCCTGGTGTGTTTTTGAACTATGTAGGTGTTTTTTTATTGTGTTGGATGTTGTGAATGCTACTTTGTATTTAAGTTTGCAGAACGCGGAAGCTATTTTTTGTGATGTGTTATCGTGATATGTAAGTGTTAGGTATTTTTGTATTTATGTTAATGTTTTTTGTTGTTATGTGTGTGTTGTTTTTTGCACAACTATGTTGTCTATCAAGGTGTGTTTGTATCAGTTTTTATGAGCTATGTGATTTATTCTGTTTAGTTAATTTATTTTGTCTTCATTGTGCATCGGTATGTTGATTAGTCTGTGTATCATGAGTGAACGGCAGCATGTTTGTGTTGTGTGGGGTGATTGTGGATAACTCTGTCAGTGGTGGTGGGTTTCCTGTATATTTTGAATGTGTGTTTGTTGTTTTGCTATCATTAGGTCTAAGAAGTTGATTTTAGTGTGAAGTTTATGTTTTTGTGTAATTTGTTTATGTAATTGTGGAAGGTGTTTATCTGTTGTATGTTGCCATTGTATAGGATTAGGATGTCATCTACGTATCTTTACCAATATATTATTTTGTGAGCACGTTTGTTGTTGGCTCACAGCATTGAATAAGGCGCTGATTTAGTGCAAAATTCGTCTGATGAATAAATCTGTAAGTAGTGGTTGTTTTGCCAAGTTAATACAAAAAAGTATAATTTATTCGAAAACCTAAAGATGTACAACACAAAAACTGCAAGTTATAAATTTCTATTTAGCTACAAGAAATGTACTGCTTTTGACTACAAATCCTACAGTCCCAAAAAAACATATTTCAGCTATATCATTAAAATGCTTGATGATACTTGAGAAAAACTATTTTAATTTTATTGATCAATAAAGCCACTACTTCCTGATAATTCTCAGCAGACGTGTTTCATGCTTGGTCAGTACACTGTTTCAATGCTGCAAGTCAAGGACAACACCGACAAGACAGTTTTTCCATGACTCGTTGAATATTGAACAATGCACTGATGAAGTGTGAAACAACTAATCTGTGAGTAGTGGCTTTTGTAAAGAAAATTGGTAAATAAGTGTTATTCAGAGACGTCAAGATGTACAACAAAAAAAATTGCAAGTTTTAAATTAATTACAATTTGTGTGCTGATTATTTAGCCATTTTCAATATGTCATAAGAAATAATTTCCTACAAAATTAGTGGTTGTAATAGTTGTTCTATTCACAACTACTCAAAACCAATACATCCAGATGTACATTAGCAAACACATTAGCACAGGCCTACCATGACTGAAAGAAGCGTGCTCTATTGATTTAACCGACTTTAATCTTATCTTCTTTAACCTTACATAGACTGCTTAACCTATATAATATCTAAATATAATTTTTACAAAAAAAACAACAGATAAGATTATAAAGTATCATATACATTAAATAAAACAGGCATTACTTGTATTTTTCTATTCATACTTAGCTCTAACACATGTCTTCCTTTGCAAGATGAGTAGTTATGCAACAACCTGAATATAAATAAAAAATAATTACCTTTTTCAAGTAATTCCTAAAAGGCTTATATCTGATAACTAGCACAAAGCTATAACGTTTATATTTCATACCACGTGATGTAAAGCTTCTAATTTATTATTTTTAAAACAATCCATAGGAATTTTTAAACAAAATATATTATGTCTACATAAAAATAATCCTTTTTTTAATGTAATGCAGTCACTTTAATGTCAAAATAAATTGAAGGATAAATTTTCCCATACATTTTGTTAACATTCTCTGATAAATATTTCCCAAGAGAAGTCTGTTTTAAAAATTAAACAGTTATTTCATCGCCCCAGAATACAGATATATATAATATTAAATATGGTAAGATGTTTTCTTGTAATATAGTTAAAAAATTAAAAATATTTCAAAAGCAAAAATAGTTTTAATATATATTTTATTCAAAGCATTTTGCTGATGAAATAGGTACTGAAAAAGGCTTGTTTCATCGATGAAAAGCTTTGAATAATATATATATATATATATTCTTGATATTTAATATTATCCATTGTTTTTCCGTTGCACTGACTTTATGAAGTTAATATATTACTATTTTTGAGTAATTTTATCCACCATTAAGTGCAATAATTTTACCTTGAGTGATGAGGCACCTTTCGGTCTTTGACCATTGTCGAATCACTGATTGTTCTCTGTTGTGGATGCTACGTCCGTGAAGCCGGTGTTTGTTGAAGTTACGCGCACTATTTCTTGATCTGTGTGTATGAGGTTTCTGTATAGTATGTCTTCTGTATATGTTGTTTGTAAATTCATTAAGTTGTTGTGTATGTTTTTATAAATGTGGTATTTTTCTAGTGAGTTTAGTTCTATTGGGTTGTTATTTATTTCCAGTATGGTTAGGTTATTTTCGTAATTTGTAATTTCGTGTTTATGGGAAATTAGGTGTGCTGCAACATTTGATAATTTAGAATTTTTATTTTTGAATGCTCTATAATGTTCTTCAAATCTTATTTTAAATGTTCTGGATGTTTTTCCTATGTAAAAAGCGTTACATTTGTTGCATGTGATTTTGTAGATTCCTGATAGGTTTTGTTTTTCTGAATTTGTTATGTGGTTTTTGTTACTAAGATATTTTATTATTTTGTTGTTTGGTTTGTAAGTTGGAATGTAGTATTCTTTGTTGTATATATTTGTTATTTTTTCTATTTTGTTATTGGTATATTTATATTTTAGGTAGATTTTTTTATTTTTATTGTTTTCGTGTTCCGGTTGTAGTGTTGTGTTGAGGTTAGGTTTTTTTGTGAATTTATTGTATATATTTTTTATAATGTGTTTGTTGTATCCATTTTCTATTGCTATTTTTGTAATGTTATCTAATTCTTCATTTAATTTTTGTTTGTTATCCTGTGTGTATTTTATTGCTTTATTTATCATGTTACTGTAAGTGTTAATTTTGTGTGTCCAGGGGTGGTTAGATTTGTAGTGTATTGTGGTGTTGTTGGAAGTAGGTTTCCTGTATACTGTAGTTTCTATTTTATTATCATTTATATTTAAAGTAATGTCGAGGAAGTTGATTGTTCTATTTGTTTCTGTTTCAACGGTGAATTGTATGTTTTCGTTGTATGTATTTAGTTTGTTTAATATTATGACGTGTTCGTTGTGAATGGTAGGTTGGTATATTACAAGTATATCGTCTACATATCTTGTCCATAGTGAGATATTGTGTGTGTTTATTATAGGTTTAATTATTATTTGTTCAAAGTGTTGTAAATATATTTCTGACATGACAGATGAGATGGGTGAACCCATGGGGAGTCCTGTTGTTTGTTTATAATATTTATTGTTAAATTGGAAGTAATTTTGGTTACATATGTGTTTGGTTAGCGTAATGATACTATCTATTATGTTTCTTTTTTCGTTATTGTGTATCAGTTTGTTTTTTATTATTTCTATGGTTTCTTCTATTGGGATACTAGGGTACATGTTAGTTATGTCATAACTTATTATTTTTGTGTTGCTGTTTGTTTTTATCGTTTTTATTTTATTAATTAATTCGTATCCATTTTTTATATTGTATGTGTTGTTGATGTGTATTTTAGACCTTAGGATTTTGTCTAGAATTTTTGCGATTATGTAAGATGGTGCTGTTGTGAAATTTATTAGTGGTCTAAATGGTAACACACAAACCTAATTTCCCATAAACACGAAATTACAAATTACGAAAATAACCTAACCATACTGGAAATAAATAACAACCCAATAGAACTAAACTCACTAGAAAAATACCACATTTATAAAAACATACACAACAACTTAATGAATTTACAAACAACATATACAGAAGACATACTATACAGAAACCTCATACACACAGATCAAGAAATAGTGCGCGTAACTTCAACAAACACCGGCTTCACGGACGTAGCATCCACAACAGAGAACAATCAGTGATTCGACAATGGTCAAAGACCGAAAGGTGCCTCATCACTCAAGGTAAAATTATTGCACTTAATGGTGGATAAAATTACTCAAAAATAGTAATATATTAACTTCATATATATATATATATATATATATATATATATATATATATATATATATATACTGTATATATACATACACATATACATATAAAATACATAATTAATTATATTCCCCTAGTTACCTGGTAGACGACGCTTTTACAGATAAGCTACTCTACCAGTAAGATACTCTACCAGTAAGCTACTCTACCAGTAAGATACTCTACCAGTAAGCTACTCTACCAGTAAGATACTCTACCAGTAAGCTACTCTACCAGTAAGATACTCTAATTTTCTCCTATTTTTAATAACAGGCAATTATTATGTTCATTCGCTTCATTCAATGAGCAAACACATTCCTACAGGCACTGAGGCCTTCAGGTAAGCAGCGCTCCTTCTCTATCTACCAGGAACTACTTTTGTAGTATTATCAGACTTTTCTTACTAATTTGAGGTACAGTAAAACTCAAACTATCTGAATCGCTTACAAATTTTCAGAAAAACACCAAGAGGGAAATGTACTGCGATTTCCAAAATAATGATTTTGTCTACATGTGCTTTTGGCCTTTTCTGCCTGCACAGCTAAAACATTATTTGAATGCTGATTCACCATCTCAGTGCATTTCTGAATAGTTTGTTGTTGTTAGTCTCCAGGTGGTTATGTTAACCGGCCAGACACAACTACCACTGATCGTTTTAATTAGTAAATCAGTGTTTCTTTGACCTGCTACTTTGTTGTAGCATTAAGAGTACTTTCACATCGGACCAATGTTTTGTCGTTCACTATGGTTTCTAAAAAGAAAGTGAGCAATATGTCCAATCGTTAGCAGATAAACTAATTATAAATCAATCAGATAAAGGCGATATGGGTAAACAGTTGGCTGAGATACAGTGTTAGAGAATCAACGATTTCAGACATTAAAAGAGCCAAACCTATACAAGTACTTTTAAACTTTGTGTCAGTGCTTGAAAATGTTATTAAATGAAAATTCTGATAAACAAATTTCAGACACCTTTATAAATGCTATTCTATTGAACATTTAGAGCAAAAAATAGGCAAGACTGCTATTATGATTGCCAACCTCTGATAGAAGGCAGTTGAACAAAGAAAACATAACTTATTTTAAAGTAAAAATTTAATGAATCACTAGCAAAAACACATTTAACAATAACTAATAGTTTCTTGATTTAATCATCTTGAATTCACTGATTAAACTAATTTTACACTACTTAACTAAGTGAATACGTAATTGCTTACTTGCTGACGCGTTTCAAAACGATTGTTCCTTTTTCGAAGCTAACCGAAGAGAAGGTTAGCTTCGAAAAAGGAACGATCGTTTTGAAACGCGTCAGCAAGTAAGCAATTAAGTATTCACTTAGTTAAGTAGTGTAAAATTAGAATAACTAATATCCTAAAATACATATACATAGATAATAAAATATTAAAAATATGTAAAATAAAATCTTATTAATTACAGTCAGTTAAAACCAAACTAATAATAAAAACAAAAATACAATACCAACTGCACATTTTATCCAGGGTTTATTTTCTTTGTTATACAAAATTTAACCTAAACACTCAAATATTAGAAAATACAACAAAAGTGTATAATAAGCAAAATCCTCAAATTGACAAAACAAAATACAATTATAGTAATGGATTCAAAATACAATTCTAGAAAGAGAAACAAGAAATAACAAAACCAGAAGCAAAGGTGCACTACACAACATAAACTAAGAAAACCAAGCCAAACAAAACAGTAAGAACACAAATTTAAAAACAAGATTTAAAAAACTAAATGCACTCAATTGAGGCATTATTTGTACATATAAAATCCCTGCTCTTAAGTAAAATTTTAAGTAGTAGCATGTATAAAGAAGTGTAGATCACCATAACAGTTTTATAAAGAAAATAATTTATATACAGTAAATAATAATATAAGCACACAACATAACTTAAAAACAAATAACCTGTTAGCCAAAAAAGCCGATAAAAGTCACAATAATTATAACAAAAGTTGAATACAATATAAAAACTAAAACACTATAAATTCCAATAATTCTGTAATAGTATTACAAAATCCTACCAATAAATATTAAACAAAATTTAAATAGTTTACAGTAAAACTATAACCCAAATATATAATGGTAAACAACCAGCATCATCTTAAATTTATACTCATTCCATGTTTAATTGATGGATAACTCAAAATTCACATAAAAAATTACTCAATGTCTTGTAAATAAATTCAAAGAAACACCTACATTTACATAAACAATCTATAACAAAAATTAAAATAGAAAATGAACAAAATTTCATGCACATTAATGTCTGTTCGGTGTTTACAGCCTGGAAAAAATAGTCACATGGAAGCCATCAAAAATCTGAAGATAAAAAAACAGTGACCTTAGGAGTGTGTGTAACATATTTTTCAAAGTAATTAATTAATTAACCACAAATCAGTTAGAAAAACAAGTAAACTAGAATTTAAACAAAAATTGCAGAGTTATATATTTATACAATTAGTTCGATATTTATGCGGTTTATTAAGAAAAAAACATTTACTCACAGTAATAGAATTACTCATGATTGTCTTTATATATAGGGTGATTCACATAAAACTCATGGTTGTCCTTATATATAGGGTGATTCACATAAAACTCATGGTTGTCTTTATATATAGGGTGATTCACATAAAACTCATGGTTGTCTTTATAAATAGGGTGATTCACATAAAACTCATGGTTGTCTTTATAAATAGGGTGATTCACATAAAACTCATGGTTGTCTTTATATATATGGTGATTCACATAAAACTCATGGTTGTCTTCATAGATAGGGTGATTCACATAAAACTCATGGTTGTCTTTATATATAGGGTGATTCACATAAAACTCATGGTTGTCTTTATAAATAGGGTGATTCACATAAAACTCATGGTTGTCTTTATAAATAGGGTGATTCACATAAAACTCATGGTTGTCTTTATAGATAGGGTGATTCACATAAAACTCATGGTTGGCTTTATATATAGGGTGATTCACATAAAACTCATGGTTTTCATTAGTCCATTATTTGAAAAGGAATACGCTGGAAGGTATAATTTACCTATCAAATGACGCTGGAGGCCTTGGAGTTATGATTGTAAGTTGCGCATTTGTCCACAGATGGATCTGCATATCGCATCGGATCTGTAGGCATTTGTCAACAGATAGAGCAGTTGGAGATGTGACTTGCAATCATTCATTGTTGTTTGTTCGAGTCAATTTATTGCTTTTTCATTCAGATTTCGTTAGTCCGAATCAGTATTGTTTCGTCATTCACGTTTCGTTTGTTCGAGTCAGTTTATTGCTTTGTCGTTTTACGATGCAATATACGTTACATCAACGTGTATTAAAAACTAATAATAACTCAATCGGTCATAGGCACACAAAGAGCATACCAGAGGAAATTTGGTGTTCGCAATCGTCCAGACACGAACACAATACTGCAAATAGTATACAAATTGGAAACAACATGACATCATGTGAGTGAAACTGGCAAGAATCTGGCTGATCCAAAGTTACTTTGAAGACCGGATAACTTCCAGGAATTTATGGCCGCCAAGATCACCGAACTTGACCACACCAGACTTCTTTCTGTGGGGTTTTCTAAAGGGAAGAGTCTATACTAGATGGTCTCGGACTTGGGTGGTCTGATGGACAATATTACATGCAAAATCAACAGTATTGACAATGCTCAAGCAAACTGTCAAAAACATGGAATGATGTATTCAGCTGTATCTAGAGGTGGACGAAAGACATTTTCAATACAAATTTTAACGGCCAATTAATCTCTCAGACATTCTGTACACGTAGAGCACAATAACAAGTTATTTGTATTTTTCTTCTTAAAATAAAAATAAAATGAAAATCATGAGGTTTATATTAATACCACATATAAAGACCTCTGATTGTAACCTAGTAATTATGAGATTTTTCTTACCCACAACTGGATTTCTCCACAACTGCTTTTTGACTGTAGACATTAAGTGAATGAGCAAGTTTACCTGTTCCCTAAACTATTGAATTTGAGGGGGGGGCTTTTGAATTTTGGGGCATACTTGAATTTTATATTTATGATAAGGTTTATGTATTTTCATACTACTGAACAATTTACAAGTTTATCTTGATTTCTATTTATGTGTAACTAACCTTTTACTGCCATCAGTGTTTAATTTATATTTATATACTGTGAGGTTTTTGTACAAAGTCATCCTTTAATATAACCCCCTTTACCGTGGGATCGGTTTTGCTGTCACGGGGAATCTAACAATTTTAGTAATTTTTAAATAAAACCATTATTAATTTTAATCTATTTAACTAAGTTTTTTTTTTATTGTTTATCCTGGCGAAAAACCAACTGTGGTTATCATCGCCACTACTTAACTAAGTGAATACGTAATTTCTTACTTGCTGACCCGATTCAAAACAATCATTCCTTTTACGAAGCTAACCCTCTACTGGCGGCATTTTGGCAGTTTACAAACGGTCTGACGGGGATAGATTTATGACAGTGGAGTGGGGTGAGGTGTCGGTGTCTTGTGTCATGTACTGGAAGACGCCAACACCTAACCCCACTCCACTGTCAAAAACCTATCCCCGTCAGACTGTTTGTAAACTGCCAAAATGCCGCCAGTAGAGGGTTAGCTTCGTAAAAGGAATGATCGTTTTGAAACGCGTCAGCAAGTAAGCAATTACATATTCACTTAGTTAAGTAGTTTAAAATTAGTTTAATCAGTGAATTCAAGATGATTCCATCAAGAAACTTCAAAACCGTTATGTTTAAGGCTAGAATTTTGTAATGCTAGTTATTTTCCTAGGTTGTTGATCTGTGTGGACAGAAATACTTGAGTGAAAGTTGAAGTTCCCACAGTCAGTGGTGGAGGGGGTGGGGTAGGTCTGATTTAGCTGCGGCACCGATCCTTACTGCTAACACTAGATTCATTCTAGACCTGTGACTGATCACGTGTGGTTTTTTTGAGAAATAGTTTTGGATTATTTTAGTAAATATAAGTTTTAGTTGTTTTATAAGGTTATATTGCTTGATTTTTTTGTTATATTTTATTGTAATAATAATAATTGTAGTTTATTTAAACATTATGGTAAATTATTTAAAGAATTTGTCGTGCTGAAAGTGATAAAGAAAATTTCAGTGATTTACCAGACGTTATATCAGAACAATCTTATGATTCCAGTGAAAATTTTAATGACCACAGATCTGATTTAGAAAAAAGACGGCCACGAAGTACTCTATATATGGAAACAGAGGTAATACGGCATCCAGTCCTTGTTTATTTATGTAACTGTTAACCTTTGTCTGTGTCTTGTGGATTGTTGAATTTAGGTATAAATAATGCTCAAAAAATCTTCTGCTCAAACACTGATAACATGTTGACCAGAAACACTTTTACTACTCAACTAGGTAAACAATAGCTTTTCATCTATTGAGACGAGCACCTTATAACAATCTACAAAAACCCTTAAAGCAGAAGATAAGGTATCACTGGAATTGAGTCAACTACTCATTAAGTGAGTGCCGATGAGAAGGTTAGCTGTAAATACTGTCCTGTAAAAAACAACCGATTCACCCAGACCCGTTGGTAACGTAGTATGCAAGGAGCACACTGCTTCAGTCACAATGGTTTTGAGCATAACAAACTTTACGAATGGACACAGAAAAGTAAATATACAACAAAACTGTTATTATTTGTAACATGGATAGCATATATAGGAAAAATATACAAGAGTATGATTAAAAATGTACTATTTAGTATATATATGACTAGTTTTGTTATAAGAGATTTATTTTAGCAAAACCATTACTTATAACATTATATTTCCAATAAGTAATTTTTATTACCATGTTTAAAACATCTTAAGCTATCTTTGGTGATTGTAATTGCTAAAACGGAATCAAGAGTAAATGACTTATGTTAGATTGAACCTAACATGGGATCGATGGCATGATTTCTTACAGCGTGACTGATAGCGGGTTAATAAAAACCTTATTTATATCAATAGAAATAAATGAAGTAAAAATGAGTTTTGTTGGGTTACTGGAAGAGTGACAAGATTTTACTTAAAAATCTAAGGTTTACTGTAGGCCTGAAATAAGGTTTATCAAGCAAGCATCAAGTTTTGGACTAGGAGCCCAATTATCTTTCTTTGTAAATCACTTACAAAGGAAACATATTTAATAGGTGGTTAATTATGTGCTCCATATCTTGATTTTGTTGATTCTATTTTTGATGAGGGGCTTCTCAAAAAAAATTGTTGCAAATTTACAATGACTCCTTTCACAGAAACTATAGTTTATAAACTTATTGATTATTGTTTTGAAAAGCCAAGAGAAGGAAAAGCTTCTGCTTGTAACATGACATTTGTAAAGTATAACTAACCTTGAAAGATATATAGCAACAAACACTTACTATCAGCTGTTTAAATGTGTAACACACCATTAAATTTCTTTATAATAGTATAGATTAAATTCAAATAAATATATCAATCTATAAAGCTACCAATTATTGTTTTGAAAAACCAAGAGAAGGAAAACCTTCTGCTTGTAACATTATATTCGTAAAGTTTAATTAACCTTGAAGGATGAATAACAACAAACACTTCCTATAAGCTGTTAAATGTGTAACACATACACAGACAGACACCATTAGGTTTTTATATTATAGTATAGATTGTGAAACATTATAGAGTACTATACTGTACAATTTGTATGTCAATATATTTATAGATAGGATTTTTAACCAAAATACATGTATTATCATGAAATTAGTTTTTCTTTATTTAAAGGTTGGTAAATACATTTTTGCAGAAAAAATAGTATAAATAATAAATTGAATAGAAACTAAGAGAAAGGAAATAATTTCTATGTGACACTCTACACAGGATGTGCTTAATCAATGTTTGTACTAACATAGCACTAAGAGTAAATAATAACTTTAATTTATTTTGACCCATTTTTCATATTGCCATAATTACTTTTATTAGCTTTTTTGGCCAATAAAACTTTAATATCACACATTATTTGTTCTCTTATATTATAATTTTTTTTAAATCCCTAAAATATTATATAATATTCAGAATTATAACCGTTAACAATTATAATGAAAGTGAATATAAGCACAAACACAAACTCTATCTTAAAACAATAATATAAAAACAAATTTAAAGTCAAATTCCTACTTAGGTCAACAAAAATAGATTTTACCTCACTTACTTTTTATAAATATGTATATATACATAAAGGAATCACAATATTAAGTGGTAAAATAGAAAGAAAAATGAATTATTAAAACTCTATATTATATATATAATTATATATATATATAAAGAATAAAAGTCAAAATACAAATACAAGAATTATATTTGAATTTACAATTCAAAGCTTTTCGTTGGCTAACAGTACCAACATCATCAGGAATATTAAACATATTGTTTAATATTCCTGATGATGTTGGTACTGTTAGCCAACGAAAAGCTTTGAATTGTAAATTCAAATATAATTCTTGTATTTGTATTTTGACTTTTATTCTTTATTAATACACAAGAAAACATATTGCGATATTTATATATATATATATATATATTATATATATATATATATATATATATATATATATATATATATATATATATATATATATATATATTATGGAGAGTGTGAACTAATAGTAGGAATTTAATAATACATTAAACTTAACAGATTTTATATTTAATTGGATGGAAGTATGATATGAAATAAATACAGTCTATTAGAGTGTGAAAAGTTAGAGTAAAACTAGAACTAAGGGTCTTAGGCACCTCAGCTTTACTTAATAAGCACAAAAGATGTCTCTTTTGCAGGAAATGCAAACCTACTATGGTCGGTGGCCTCAAAATACTCATAATTACATTGAATTACATTTTCTTTGCTACTAATGCCAGCTGAGTTGCGAGAAACTCTTAGTTAAGTTTGTTTAAAAGACAGGCATGCAATCTCATTCTCTCATGCTAACACAGAAAACATCTCGTACTCACAGCAGAATGCTTCAAGATCTAAAAACTTGCCTTCTAAGGTCTGTATCTATCAACATTGGATGGCTGACAACCCATGCATTCTAGCTGCAGATGCATGGCGAGAATTCCAACATTAAGAACAGTGTCTTAAAATCAGTGTCAAAGAACAAGCAGTTCATCTAAATTCAAAATGTTTGAAAAGTGTGCAATAACATACTGAGCTTTAGAAACAAGGCATGACACTAATGTTTCACAGCATAAAATGTTAAATATAAAACTTTAGATGTAGAAAAAATTAGATTTATATATAATTTTTAAGAGATTATTTAAAACTCCACTTTAAGTCAAATTAATATTAGAACTTTTAATTTTAAAATGTAGTCAAGTAAGGAAGGCAATGTTTGAAATTCCTAATATACTCATCTTCACTTGTGTTAGGAATATTTTTATATACAGTAATACCTCGACTTACGCTACCCCATCTTACGAGATTCCCAAGTTACGTGGTTTTAAATCATGCTGTCCGAGTTATGCAGAAACTGGCTTGTACTAGAAGAAAATGCCCAAAAGAACTTTTATAGCGCATGAAGAGAGAATATTTCCAGGTTTTAAGGCCGCCAAAGACCGATTAACAGTGATGGTTGCCGCAAATACAGCTGGTGACTGTAAAATGCAACCTTTCATAGTTTATCGGTCAGAAAATCCATGGGCATTAAAAAATATTTCTAAAGCTAGCTTCCCCGTGATTTGGAAGTTGAATCGGAAGGTTTAGTTGACAGCTTCCTTTTTTGAGGACTGGTTTGATCATCATGTCATACCTCAAGTCAAACGTTATTGTTGGCCAAAACAAATTCCTTTCAAAATTTGCCTTTCAAAGTAATTCCTATTAATTGACAATACATCCGATCATACTCCTACTACTTTAACTGATTTCGACACATGCGTGAAAGTGATATTTTTGCCACCAAACACAAATAATTTGCTTCAACCGAAAAAAGTCATCAAAAAATTTAAAGCTTACTACACAAGAAGATCATTTGCACATCTGAATGAAGTTATGAGACAGAAAAATGAGCTCTCTGTTGAAGATTGTTGGAAACAATTCAACATATTAGATACTTTGGAAATCATGGGAAATCTTCGAATGAAATTTCACAAAAAAATTGTGAATGGCGTTTGGAAAAAGGTAGGTCTGTTTATTTCGCCAGCTGAAACTTAAGCGGAATCAGTGCCAAAGTCTGATGAAATTGCTGACATGATTGAAAAATTTGTCGGTTTTGCCAGACAACTCAATTGTGAAGTGGATAGTGGTGACGTTCAAGAACTGCTGTATATACCCAAACAAGAGCTGATAATTAATTGATGAGCTCATAGAAATGCGTGAGCAAGAGCAAGACTTTAAAAACGCAGATTCTATAGACCCAGTTGACGTATAATATGAATTGACTGTTAGAAACTTGACAAAAAACCATAGTTTGAATTCAGCAAGGGTTACAAATTGAAAAACATAGACTCCAACAACGATGAATGTATTTCTGCACAAAGCAAAAAAAATAGCGAGTTACGATCAAATTCTGCATGAGAAGAAAAAATCTATAATTCGTCATACTAATTTATTAGATTTTATGAAGTCTTCTATGTCAAAATTACTTCTTTTAACTTACTTCTTAGCAATATGTATGAATATAATACAATTTGTTGTTGTATTATGTATTTAGGATTTTAATGCATGTACATTTTTCTTCTAAATTATTAGTTTATTTAGTCTTTGGTCCCAATTAAACATGATTTCTATGTGATTGTATGTAAAATTATACCCCGACTAACGCGAATTCGACTTACATGGTTATTGCTCGGTCCCATCTATCGAGTAAGTGCAGGGTGTTACTGTACTCGAGTATATTTTTCTGTCTTTCCTACTAGAAAAATGTTGGGGAAGGCAGAAAAATATACTTGAATATACACAAATATTCCCAACAGAAGTGAAGATGTGTATATTAAGGATTTCAACTTAGTCAGCCAGACTATGATAGTTGCAATATTGCAATTTATTATTAGTACTATTTTAGTTTTGGAAATGGAGTCATTCCAAAATCCTTCAAAAAAGGAAAATATTCTGTTAGGAAAAGGCAGAACAATGTACTCAAATATATTGGTAATGGCTAAATTAGGTGAATGCCTAGGAGGTCTTGTGCGTATGAATGATCCTCCCACTTTTCCTCTAATAGAACAAACTATTTATGAATTTTATTTTTAATGAACTTTAATAAATAATAACTCCTATTTTTTACCCTTAGGATGGCTCGGGAGAGACTTATTTAGAATATAGTGTTCAAGGAAGCCAATGTGGGATAATGTGCTTTAAACATCCATTATTATCTAATTATAAACAAATACAACCCCACAATATCAAGAGCACAGTGGTACAATATATTACAATGAAAATATTGGAAAGAACCCCAATACCACAAAAAATAATTAAAAATAACAAATAAAACAAGTTACTTAAGATTAAACCCTTATGTACATTTCGATGATCATGTCATCATCATCAGAGGGTCTTATTACAAAATACAATCTAGCACACAAGAAGTTACAAACTAGAATGATCTAGTTTGACAGAATGATCTAGTTTGATAGAATGATCATCATTCTAGTTTGTAACTTCTTGTGTGCTAGATTGTATTCTGTAATAAGACCCTCTGATGATGATGACATGGTCATCAAAATGTACATAAGGGTTTAAACTTAAGTAACGTGTTTCAATTGTTATTTTTGATTATTTTTGTGGTATTGGGGTTCTTTCCAATATTTTCATTTTAAAATAAAACCCCCTAAACCACAAAAACCTTTTATTTATGTCTTGATCTACATTCCGATTGCAAAGCAATTAATGGACATCAGGACATAGATAAAAAGTGTTCATGATTTAAGGGGTTTTATTTGTTTATAATTAAAAATTATACCACAGTTGCTCCAAGCTACACCCATTACCACTCTTTGTTTAACTCTCATTATTGATTTCGCAGGGTGAGTTACCTGGGAGCAGAAATTCTGTATAATCTAAATTATTTGGTTTTTGAATGTACAAAATGTCCTCCATATATGAACTTATTGCCAAAAAGTGAGTGGTGAAAGTGCTACGAATGAATATTCTGTGACATGTTTGTGTAATGGCCATTGAAGGGTGACAAACGTACACAATAAAGGTGATAGTAACCAGTCATCATTCATTGGAAATGAAAAAAATGTTGGTAAAAAATTGGAAGAACAACCAATTCAACTCAGATTCATTAAAATATCTTACCTACACAAAGTTGTAACTATATTTTTTTTTAAATATCTGTACAGCATGTTTTTTAACCCTCATGCACTCGTGCCTTTTTATCTAACGTAAGTAGGAGCGTTGTTGTATTTTATACAACATCTCGGTTTTCAACATTTTCCTTAACTTTCAATCGAGTTATTAAAAGTTTGGTCTTACCAATGAAAAAATTACTTGTGAGTTGACCCCAGCAATGTTTATCAGAGCAAAAAATAATGCAACTGGCCATCTTCTTGTCCTCCGGGCAACGCTATATGTAGCACAAAGCTGGCCATTACTATCAACTCCACCTTTTGTTCTGTTGTACTGCAATATAATTTCTGGCTTATTTGTTTGTTCGTCAACATCATCCGAGTCGTGCATAGTCGAAATCAATATTACAGCTTTATTATTTTTTTTGTCGTATATGAGACCATGGTTCGATCATTCTGGAACCCAAACAAGGAAGTACCTGGTTGATTGGTTTTATTAGGCAGAAATTCTGGTGGAATTTCCCGTTTGTTCTTACGTAGAGTGCCAATCACCTTCCAATTCACTTTCTGAGTTATGATAACTTTTTTCAGCTTCACCGTCGCTCAGATCATCGTCACTTTCAATAAAATCAGCATTATCAATTTCTTCATCAGAAAGATCCTGTAAAATTTTTGGAATGTCTTCCAAATTCACTTTTAAAAACATGGAAATTTATAAAAATGTTGAACAAAACAAATAATTACATAATTCTTTAAAAAAATGTATATAAAAAACTTACGTTCCATCGTGGAGAAAAAAAAAAACTGCACCGAAAAAATAAAAACGTTGATAAATACTTGTTGTATTTTGTGCAACAGTGATGACTGACCAGAACTAATCATGCACTGAGGCTATGTTGATAGAATAAAGACATTGATGACAACTGATAAGAGTAGTGGAGGGACCAATAGAAGAATAGAACGGTGATTTGAACAAAAAACTACCAACAGGTTTCAACAAGAATCAAAATATTAAAACTGTTGTACTTTTTACAACAGCGCGCGTCCTTGAGGGTTAATAATCGATAAAACTATATCAGATAAGACAAGTAGAAACATTAAACATTGAGTAGCTAGTACAAAAAAACACTTTGAAAACACTTAGTGATGAACTTGTTTTGAAGAGATAAGAAACACCTGCTCCAAGGTAAGTTCATGAAGTTGCATAACATAAATCCCTTCTAAAAAAAATATTATGGAGTGATACCTATTAGATAACAAAACATTAAAAAAAAAAAAATTTCTGCACACTACATGAGCAGATTCAAAGAATCCGTCAATTATCTGGGAGACACAGGACCAAAGCACTGGGAGGTTAACCCAAGAACTAGACTTGAGTAGCAAAATATCACTTATTTATCTACTCTTTTTCTGATAAGACATGATCTATTTGTAGCTATAGGGTTTGGTACATGTTAAACCTATATTACCGTAATTTACATAAATCCATTATATACGTCTAGATACAGTAATGACGTCCTTTTATTATATCCTGGCTACAAATAAATACACACTTCCTGTCATCCTCACTGGCTCTGATTTTGTTCAGGTGTGAAAGGTGATTTATTTAGTGAGGTATAACTGTATAAAACAACTGTGACGTAATGTTTAACATAAATAAATGAAACCTCTAAACCACAAATAACTGTCTTCTTTATATTTGTTGCCATCTTTACGTGAGCTACTAGTTATCACTAAACACTTGTAAATGTTTATAAACTGCCTATAGTAGCACTTACTTGTATTTGTTGATTCCATCTTTACGTGAGCTACTAGTTATCACTAAACACTTGTAAATGTTTATAAACTGCCTATAGTAGCACTTACTTGTATTTGTTGATTCCATCTTTACGTGAGCTACTAGTTATCACTAAACACTTGTAAATGTTTATAAACTGCCTATAGTAGCACTTACTTGTATTTGTTGATTCCATCTTTACGTGAGCTACTAGTTATCACTAAACACTTGTAAATGTTTATAAACTGCCTATAGTAGCACTTACTTGTATTTGTTGATTCCATCTTTACGTGAGCTACTAGTTATCACTAAACACTTGTAAATGTTTATAAACTTGCCTATAGTAGCACTTACTTGTCTACTACAACTCAGACAACTGTCTGAGTTGACAATGGGACACATCTCCGGAAACGGCCGCCCTCAACAAATATAAGTAAGTACTACTATAGGCAAGTTTGTAAATATTTACAAGTGTTTTTTCTTTATTTAAAACCTTACGTACATTTCGATTGCATAGCAATCATCCTCAGAGGTAATTTACAATAAAAATCTAATAATCTAATAATTTTTGTTGTAAATTACCTCTGAGGATGATTGCTATGCAATCAAAATGTACATAAGGTTTTAAATAAAGAAAAAAGTTATTTGTGGTTTTAGAGGTTTCATTTATTTATGTTAGTGACAGCGGTTTATGTTATCTTATGATGATTTATTTATCTTGATTTACCAAAACTGGCTTCAGACTAGTAAGAAATCAGTGGTTATAAAAAAATAAAACAAGATGGGAAGGAAAGGGAGGTTCTGAAAGTGACTCACACTACGAACCCGTAATTGACTTATACAAAATTTAGTTATTTCAAAATTTAATTTTATATATGAATAAAAGAATTTTTTATGTTGTATGTACTCTTTTCAAACTGCCATTGTTTTTCATGAAAGATTTATTCTTAATACTGTATTTTATAATAACATAAATTGTAGCATAACTGCCAACACGGAGTTAATTCTTGAAAACAGCTGGATTAATGTAGGGATCAGAGTAGAGGACTATCAGATTAAAGAGGGACTGCTGTATAATATAGGGTTAAATTAAATATATGCCAATACAAATGAATTTAAAAACAAAAAAGAAACAATAATTGATAGAATTTTAACAACATTAAAATGGCAGATTGTAAGACGTAAAAACACCAATGAGAAAACATTTTCCAAGTTAGTGAAAGTTTAGAAAAACAAAAATGTACCTTTTAAGGACATGATTGGATCACATGTATTAAGCTGTTACAAGCCGACCAGAAATAACCTATGTAGTTTCATATTTAACATTCACTGCTGAAAATTGATATATATTATTAGTTTAGTGCTAAACAAATGTTTTAAAATAATTTTAAAATTAAATTTTACAACAATATTTAAACTATGTAGCCTATATTCTAACTTATAACAACAGTCACTATTGTTGCAGCAATTAGTATCTTGTAACATTATTGTCGTACCCGGCAAAGGTTGGCAAACACATATTAAACTGTAGAAACAGCAACAAAAGTTAGGCTACAAGAGACAGTTTTATTTTAAGTAATGAAAGAGAGATAATAAGTACAGAAATAGAGCATTAGCAACATGTGGCACTTTTGCATTCAGGGTTGCTACAGGAAGTTCAGGGTTGTACGCGAATGTAAGTTCGAATACTCTTTCATGGATAAAATGTCCATGATCTAATAAACATTAACAAACGATGTAAGAACATCGTGACTGGTGGAGTCGGAAGCTGATGTCTAGTCTGTCAACTTGGCAATGTTGAACTAAATTGGTCTTCAGAGTCTTTAATTGAGAAGTTAATTTTTGTAAGAATATTTGTCTACACGGAATAATAAGAACGAAGTTTATTGAGAAAATTAGATCTGATTTTTTTTGTAAAGAAAGAACCGTCATTGATTTTTTGCAAAAAAGGTTCTTTCATTTAATCTAATTAATCCTTCATTTTTAACTTAATTTCCATATTTTCTTAAGCATTTGTTATAACACAACAGAAGATTTTGTATGCCCATGTCATAGAAGTCTGCTACCTGTGAGGATAATCTGTAATTAATTTATTTGTTTACCTTGTCATCTATGGTGAAACACTTGCTACCTAATCTCTCTAGAATAATTCCCCACAACCGACCAAAACAAATACCACCGTTGGAAACAAATTCATGACCTATGGGACCAATACAATGATCAAAGCATCCAGTCCATACCACGAAGCCTTACAAAAGCACATCTTTGAACAACCGGTTGATACGACATGCATCGTATCTCACAAAGTAAACTTACACTAACATAAATATCATAAAATTTCTAAACATTTTTTATTTTACAATGAAAATATTGGAAAAAACCAATACCACAAAAGGTTTCAAAAATAACAAATAAAACAAGTTACTTAAGATTAGAGTGATCCATCACTCCAGTTTGTAACTTCTTGTTTGCTAGATTGTAATTTTGTATTAAGACCCTATGATGATGATGACATGGTCATCGAAATGTACATAAGGGTTTAATCTTAAGTAACTTGTTTTATTTGTTATTTTTGATAACTTTTGTCCAATATTTTCATTGTAATATATTGTACCACTGTGCTCTTGATATTGTATATTTTTTATTTTCGCTAAAATAATTTTTTCTAGAAAACAAATGGTATATGAACAATGTATAATGCACCAAATCTAAATTATTCGGTAGAGTAATTTAATCATAATATAATAAACATTAATACATTCAGGTGTAAATGTTATGAATTCTCATTCGCATAGAAACAATTACTTACATAGTTGTAAAAATAATATTATTGCAAGGAAATAGTAATAAGTAAAATATTTTTGTTAGTTGTTAGTCTATAAAGTCAATAATCAATTTTATGTTTTTAAATTCAGTTTGTGAATTTTTATTTCAGCTTCGTTCTCACACATAACATTATTATATAAATCAAAATTTACTGTATGTTATATTTGGTCCCCCAAAACAAGCAGCAAAATTTACTGTATGTTATATTTGGTCCCCCAAAACAAGCAGCAAAATTTACTGTATGTTATATTTGGTCCCCCAAAACAAGCAGCAAAATTTACTGTATGTTATATTTGGTCCCCCAAAACAAGCAGCAAAATTTACTGTATGTTATATTTGGTCCCCCAAAACAAGCAGCAAAATTTACTGTATGTTATATTTGGTCCCCCAAAACAAGCAGCAAAATTTACTGTATGTTATATTTGGTCCCCCAAAACAAGCAGCAAAATTTACTGTATGTTATATTTGGTCCCCCAAAACAAGCAGCAAAATTTACTGTATGTTATATTTGGTCCCCCAAAACAAGCAGCAAAATTTACTGTATGTTATATTTGGTCCCCCAAAACAAGCAGCAAAATTTACTGTATGTTATATTTGGTCCCCCAAAACAAGCAGCAAAATTTACTGTATGTTATATTTGGTCCCCCAAAACAAGCAGCAAAATTTACTGTATGTTATATTTGGTCCCCCAAAACAAGCAGCAAAATTTACTGTATGTTATATTTGGTCCCCCAAAACAAGCAGCAAAATTTACTGTATGTTATATTTGGTCCCCCAAAACAAGCAGCAAAATTTACTGTATGTTATATTTGGTCCCCCAAAACAAGCAGCAAAATTTACTGTATGTTATATTTGGTCCCCCAAAACAAGCAGCAAAATTTACTGTATGTTATATTTGGTCCCCCAAAACAAGCAGCAAAATTTACTGTATGTTATATTTGGTCCCCCAAAACAAGCAGCAAAATTTACTGTATGTTATATTTGGTCCCCCAAAACAAGCAGCAAAATTTACTGTATGTTATATTTGGTCCCCCAAAACAAGCAGCAAAATTTACTGTATGTTATATTTGGTCCCCCAAAACAAGCAGCAAAATTTACTGTATGTTATATTTGGTCCCCCAAAACAAGCAGCAAAATTTATCATTTTCACTATATTTATAACTGATACTAAGGGAGCTGTAATAATAACTAATTGGATATCTTGATAATTGTATTTTATCATATATAACTTCAGACCTAATAAATAAGGCAATGAACAACTTATATTTTATAAAGTTTTAAAAAATTAAAAGATTTTCGCTTTTATTTAACTGTAATCAAAGAAAATTCTGCAGACAAATTACAACTTGCACATTTATCTTGCAAATTTATAACCAATTATAAAGTTATAATTTTATTGGTTTAAGTAAAAATGGGCTTACAAGTATATTATGCTACAGAATTCACGATTTGGTGGAGAAAACTTAAAATTTAAACCTTAATACTAATAACTTTGTAATTATTTTTTTTCACTAATATATTTCCTCATTACATTGACTTCATTGTAATAATTTCTTTAAAATGAATAATTTACCATTACAATAAGCCATTGGTACCAGATTAAATAACTTTAAGGCCTTGTGTATAATATACATACATACACACACACACACACACACATACACACACACACACACACACACACACACACACACACACACACACACACACACACATATATATATATATATATATAATCAAACAAATATTCTTTGAGCTTAGCTTGTGAGGTTATGTTAAAAATAAATAAAAACAAACACAAAACTCACAAATTAATCATTTATTTCTCATACGCGTTTCAATGACCAAGTCATCATCATCAGTCAGTGTTACTACTACAAACTCTAACTTACTCACTGATGATGATGACTTGGTCATTGAAACGAGTATGAGAAATAAATGATTAATTTGTGAGTTTTGTGTATGTTTTTATTTATATATATATATATATATATATATATATATATATATATATAATGTTTTCTTATATAATAATCAAAAACAACTGAGATTATTTATATAGAAGAATTATTAAATTATTATTATTTAAACTCTTGTAAACAAATCAAAAATAATTCTTGTAATTGAATAACCTCCGTTGTTTTTGATATATATATGATTGAACTTTTCACTAATTATTTACAATTACCTTGTATCTCGCCCGACAAAAACTGAAGCAGTCCTTTGTGAATCTATTTCGTACTTTAGAATAATATCTTCCACCATTTTTTCAACTTCATTATCTTCAATATTTGCAAATTTTGTTGCAATGACCTCCCAAGAATACTCAAGCATTTCTCCGAACGGATCCACTAGTTTTACACCATTATCTGTTTCAACATTATGTGATGCAGTAATCATTAAGCCAATACTCGCTGAAGATTTCATTCGGGATCTTAGGACTGCTACTAATCCCATTCGAAATAAAATATGCTCCAAGTCCTCAGCCCTGCATAACAAGAACACTATTTATCATTAACTGCTAAATATGAAAATCTATTTGTATTTTTATTCTTATATGGATTTGTAACAATTATATAAAGCATATGTCACAACATAATTTCTCCTCAAATGATAGTCTTAGTACAAGTTCCGGCAATAAAACCTCCCGTATTTGAAGATACCGCTGTGTGAGTCATAGTGGTAGCACTGATGTGGAGAGGATATTGTTTGGGTGCATTTTCAGTGTGCATCATGGCTTGGCCTGGTGACCATCATGCATTTGCTGTAGGGCAGTTTATTAGTAATGGTTGTTTTGTGACTGCTACTCAGCAAGCGTTACGTATTCGATTCGAACTCGGCCGACATGATCGTGTTCCTGATAGGAAAACTATTCAACTGTGGGTGTAAAAATTTAGCCAACAGGCTCAGCACTAAAAAGGAAACCTACTGGCCGACCCCGGACTGCAACAACGCCGGAAAATGTGGTGCGAGTGAGAGCGTCTGTTCAACAATCCCCAAGGTGTTCAGCACTTGAACATTCAGCTGACCTGGGATTATCCGATAGTAGTGTAAGAAGGATTCTCCATAGAGAGCTTAATATGCATCTATTCAAAATGATGGTTGCCTAACAATCAAGTGAGAAAGATTTTGAAACTCGCAGAGCTGTGTGTTAGGAAATTCTTTAGAACATTTAAATAGGGCTTTGAATATTTCTTCGGATGAGGGCCGCTTCCACTTATCAGGTACTGTAAACAAACAGAATTTTCTTTGGGGACACTTAAAGGCTGAATGAAGTACAAACACTGTCCCACAAATCTACAAGCACTTAAAGAGGCAATCACCCAGGAAGTGCAGTCATTCCAAGAGAAATGACACAAAAAACTATGAAGAGCTTCTGGGAAAGACTTTGTTAATGTATCAACCATGGAGGATGTCATTTCGCGATATAATTTTTAAAGCAAAGTAATGTAAAATGGCATAGTATTCATTGTTCAACAATAAAGGTATAATTTCTGTATCTGTCTTAGTTTTTTGTAACTACCTTTTAAAATTAGGGAGGTTTTGTTGCCGGACCCTACATACGAAACTACTGTTTTATTTACGTTAGAGAGGGGAGGCGATTTGAGCTTTCTCAAGGCTCCTATTTGATGCAATAGAACAATGGTTCAGTGTGTACCATGTGTTTGCTGAGATATATTTTAGAAGCGATGATGTTGCTTACACATCAGTTTTATAGTCATTTAATCTGCATCAAAGGGGACATTCCCCAATCCCTGAGGGACATAAATCCTCAAGCATTATATGAATGCCCTATATATAGTGCCACAATTACTGTGGGGTGACCAAAACGTGTTGTCATGAAATACTTTTTTTAGGAAGAAGAGTGAACTGTTATAATCTACAAAGTGAGTTAGTTGAGTGTTGAATAATTTTTAAATTTTTACACTTAAAACCTTCAAGTTTAAATAACCTATAGAAACCTTAAGTTCTTTTATAAGAACCAATGAAAAAAATTTGGTTTCAACAAGATGAGCCTCAAAATAGAGTTAAAGTTATCATGAATTATTTGAGGACAGTTTGGTGGTGTGTTATCTCTTCCAATAATGGCATTGCTTGGCCTGCAAATTTCCCTGACCTCAATTTTTCTGTGTTTTACTGTACCTAATATAAAAATTGTATATGCTATACACTAGAACTGATGAAGGCCGGAAGCCAAGTAACTGCTTATATACCTAAACCGATGTTGGAAAAAGTGTTTCACAGCTTCACTGCAGGGCTGGAAGAATCTGTGACATGTAACTGACACAATATACACGAGGAGTAATTGCTTCTATACCAAACAAGATGTTGGAAGAAGTGTTTGACAGCTTCATTGCAGGGCTAGAAGAATCTGTGATGAGTAATTGACACAATATACACGATGGGTAATTGCTTCTATACCAAACAAGATGTTGGAAAAAGTTTTTGGCAGCTTCATTGCAGGGCTAGAAGAATCTGTGATGAGTAATTGACACAATATACACGATGGGTAATTGCTTCTATACCAAAAAGCGTTCGACAGCTTCATTGCAGGGCTAGAAGAATCTGTGACATGTAATTGACACAATATACACGATGGGTAATTGCTTCTATACCAAACAAGATGTTGGAAAAAGCGTTCGACAGCTTCATTGCAGGGCTAGAAGAACCTGTGATGAGTAATTGACACAATATACACGATGGATAATTGCTTCTATACCAAACAAGATGTTGGAAAAAGTGTTTGACAGCTTTACTGCAGGGCTAGAAGAACCTGTGACGAGTAATTGACACAATATACTTGATGGGTAATTGCTTCAATATCAAACCAGGTGTTGGAAAAAGTGTTTGGCAGCCCTTTTACACCAAAGAAATGTTACGCAGAAAATAAATCCACCATTAAGTACCTTAAAAGTCACACATGTGTGTTGTATCTCAGGACTGTTATTTAAAAACAATGCAACTGTTCCTTTAAACTTCAATTTTAACCTCTTGCATTTTGTAGTCCATTATGTTTGGTGAAACTTAATTAATCACTTTAACATTAGTTTATGACTATCAGACCTTAAAATTTTGTAAATTTGTAAAAACTTACTGAGACAGAACATTTTTGATTGCTATCTGGAGATCTTCCTCAGAGACTTCTTGATGATGTTGAGTTAAGCGGTGATGGTTTTAAAGGCAGGCTTTCGATAGTATCACAGAGTATGTGTGATTTGTATACGGTTTGTTCGTTTAATATGTTTGTACTTTGTGTTTTTGTGTTTGTAAATTTTATACTGTTCAGTGTGTTGTGGTCTTTTTTTGTTGATGTGTCATGATTTCTAGGTTATAGTAAATGTCTGTATATTTGTATCCGGTTTCTTTAATGTGATTGTAAAATGCTGAGTTGGTGTTCTGTTTGTGTTTCTTGACTTTTTGTTGCAGTTTAATTTGTATACGCCTGGTGCTTGTAGTTTATCTTTGTTGTTGGTGCCGTGTCGTATTTTATATTGTAAATTGTTATTAGTTTTGTACGCTATTTTGTATCCTGTTTTTTTTAAGTTCGGATAGTCATAAACGAATGTTAAAGTGATTAATTTAATTTTAAGAAAGAGAATTTATCCTGCTTGTTCAGTTTCTATCTGGACTATATATTAAAAAAATATATTTAATAACAAAGTTTCTAATACTGATACAAGACCATCCCCCCTCCATACATCAATCAAAATTCAGTGGTTAAATCTTTAGTCTTTTATAGGAGGCTGCTGTTAATTTCAATCGTTCAGTCTGTGTTTTAAATTGTACTATGTCATCATAAGAGCATGTTCAAATTCCTGTACTTCTAACTCTGTTGTTATTTATTTATTTTTCAAATCTACCTGTTACTAAATGAGGTATATTAAGTGCACTAACAAAGCATCAAAACAGAGAAAAGTTACAAAACTCATTATCTTGAAAGATAAGAACTGCTTTGGTTATCAGACAAACCACAAATCTAATAATAGTATAACCTAATGGTGGAATAGACATGTAATGTGATAACACCTTATTAATTGAAGTTATACCTCCAATTTAACTAATAGAACTGTAATGACATAACTTTTACCTGTATATTGGAACATGTGTTTATGTGTCTCTCAAGAATTATTTGGATTATGCTACTAAAGAAAACTGTAAATTCTCGTAATAAAATATCAGGATTTGATATAGGTAATAAATAGGACTCAAACTCATCTAGTTTGATGTAGGATTAGGAATATCATAGATATAAAAGCTTGTCTTTACTAGGAGTGACCTCCTCAGAATTGTATGGTACATTTACAGTCGGTAATAGTGGTTTGGGAACACTGGAACAAGGAAAAGTGTTTATAGTAAGCTGTAATGTGACCAATCCTAATAAAAAGATAAAGCCTCTCTCAATTCTGACCAATTGGATTAACTTCCAACACTACAACTGTCTATACAAAAACGGATTTTTTTAAAACTATTTTTCATTGGAGTAAAACTATATATTACTCATATTCTATACATTATACTCTAACCATGGATCAATAATAATAAAGTTTTACTTTAATATGGTTTTTAAATATGAGGTCTGTTCAAAAAATACGCGGACTGTTTGAATTTCGCGGCTTTAGTTAGTTTCAGGAGAATCCGCTTGGTGTCGCTAGGTTCGTATAAATCAGCTGATTAAAACGCGGTATTTCAGTCACAGATATCTTCATTTGTTGATGAGATACATGCAGTTTAGTAAAGAGTGTTTTTTTTGTTTGTCGGATTTTAAAATGGACAGCCTGAAGGAGCAATGAATTGCTGTGAAAGTTTGTGTAAAACTAGGGAAATCTGCAACAGAAACATTTGCCATGCTTAACATGGCCTACGGCGATGTTGCCATGAAGTGTACTGCATGTTTCAAGTGGCATGAATGTTTCGAAGGGTGGGCGACAGTCAATTGATGATGATGAGCGTCCTGGATGACGTTGACAAAATCAACACCCTGGTGGGCGAAAATCGACGTCTGACCATTAGGGAGCTTTCCGAAGAGTGTGGGATATCGGTTGGATATCAGTGAAGATGCACCGCGTCGCTGCAAAATTTGTGCCACTGCTGATGACCGACGACCAAATAGCCAATCGGGTCCGGGTTTGTCCGGAACTGCTTGATCGTTCAAATGAAGATGAGAACTTTTTGTCAAGAATTATAACCGGTGATAAATCATGGGTGTATGGTTATGACATTGAAACAAAGGTTCAATCATCCCAATGGGTGAGTCAAACGTCCCCAAGACCCAAAAAAGCTCGCCAAGTTCAGTCGAATGTGAAGGTGATGCTGACAGTTTTTTTTGATGCTAAGGGTGTTGTTCACTACGAGTACCTCCCTGAAGGCTCTACAGTCAAGTACCTAAATTGAAGTACTGAAACGTCTGAGGGACGCTGTCCGAAGCAAAAGGCCAGAACTGTGGAGAAGTGATAACAGGTTTTTCCATCACGACAACGCTCCAGCTCACTCAGCACTCAGAACACGTGAGTTTTTAGCCAAACACTCTATCACTGTTCTTTCCCAACTCCCTACTCACCTAACCTTGCTCCTTGTGACTTTTTCTTATTCCTAAAACTCAAAAAACCAATTCATTGCTCCTTCAGGCTGTCCATTTTACAATCCGACAAACAACTGCGTGTAACTCATCAACAAATGAAGATATCTGTGACTGAAATACCGCTTTTTAATCAGCTGATTTATACAAACCTAGCGACACCAAGCGGATTCTCCTGAAACTAACTAGAGCCGTGAAATTCAAAAAGTCCGCGTATTTTTTTAACTGACCTCGTAAACTAATAATTGATTATTGAGAACTACCATTTGTGTGTAGTAAACAAAACTTTAGCCAATAATATTATAAGCTTAGTAATAATTGACAGCAATATTTTTATACTTAATAATGAAAACATCTTCTAGCCTTTTTTTTAGTAGTTGTAATGTCACACCAGGAAATGATATAGTTATAACCTTGAGAAGTCTCTGTGACCCATCATTATATTCAACTTTACAATATTTTGCAACTTTTGAAATTTCCAAACTGTTTAATGCACAACTGTAACAAGAGAATTTTAACCTCATCCCTTTACTAACTTAAATTGGTCATAATCTTGGAACTCTGAGACAGATTCATTTGACCGTGAAGCACCTCTGGGAGTAGCTGGGACATGGGAAGGGAGACCCATAAAAGCCCCTCTCAGCTCCTATCAGGAGATTAAATTGGATAAAAATAAGTTAGAAAAGATGTGAGATGTAATCAAAGGACAAAGACAAAATCACATCTGGAAGTAGCTATGATATGGGAGGGACTCATAAAAGCCCCCTAAACTGAATTCAAATAAGTTATAAAAGACATGAACAGTAATCAAAGGACGAAGACAAAAGCACATCTGGAAGTAGCTATGATATGGGAAGGGGGCCCATTAAAGCCCCCCATAGGAGACTAAACTGAATTAAAATAAGTTAGAAGAGATAAGAGCTGAAATCAAAGGATGAAGACTAAAAGTACCACTGGGAGTAGCTTGGACATGGGAAGAGAGACCCATAAAACCCCCCTATCCAGAGAGTAAACTGGAATAAAATCAGTTAGATGAGATGTGAGCTGTAATCAAAGGACAAAGACAAAAGCACATCTGGAAGTAGCTATGATATGGGAAGGGGGACCCATAAAAACCCCCTAAACTGAATTAAAATACGTTATGCAAGACATGAACAGTAATCAAAGGATGAAGAGAAAAGCACATCTGGAAGTAGCTATGATATGGGAAGGGGGACTCATAAAAGCCCCCTAAACTGAATTAAAATACGTTATGCAAGACATGAACAGTAATCAAAGGACGAAGAAAAAAGCACATCTGGAAATAGCCATGATATGGGAAGAGGGACCCATAAAAGACCCCTATCAGGAGACTAAACTGAATTAAAATAAGTTAGACAAGATGTGAGCTGTAATGAAAGCACGAAGATTCAAAGCACCTCTAAGAGTAGCTTGGACATGGGAAGGGAGACCCATAAAACCCCCCTATCCAGAGAGTAATATGGATTAAAATAAGTTAGATGAGATGTGAGCTGTAATCATAGGACAAAGACAAAAGCACATCTGGAAGTAACTAAGATTTGGGAAGGGGGACCCATAAAAGCCCCCTAAACTGAATTTAAATAAGTTATGCAAGACATGAACAGTAATCAAAGGACGAAGACAGAAGCACAACTGGAAGTAGCTATGATGTGTTAAGGGGGACCCATAAAAGCCCCCTATCAGGAGAATAAACTGAATTAAAATAAGTTAGACAAGACATGAACAGTAATCAAAAGGACGAAGACAAAAGCACATCTGGAAGTAGCTATGATATGGGAGGGGGACCCATAAAAGCCCCCTAAACTGAATTAAAATAAGTTATACAAGACATGAACAGTAATCAAAGGACGAAGAGAAAAGCACATATGGAAGTAGCTATGATATGGGAAGGGGGACCCATAAAAGCCCCCTATCAGGAGACTAAACTGAATTAAAATAAGTTAGACAAGACATGAACAGTAATCAAAGGACGAAGACAAAAGCACATCTGGAAGTAGCTATGAATCGGGAAGGGGCCCATTAAAGCCCCTTATAAGTAGACAAAACTGAATTAAAATAAGTTAGATGAGATGTGAGCTGAAATCAAAGGATGAAGACTCAAAGTACCTCTGGGAGTAGCTTGGACATGGGAAGAGAGACCCATAAAACCCCCCTATCCAGAGAGTAAACTGGAATAAAATAAGTTAGATGAGAAGTGAACTGTAATCAAAGGACAAAGACAAAAGCACATCTAGAAGTAGCTATGATATGGGAAGGGGGACCCATAAAAGCCCCCTAAACTGAATTAAAATACGTTATGCAAGACATGAACAGTAATCAAAGGACGGAGACAAAAGCACATCTGGAAGTAGCTAGGATATGGGAAGGGGGCCCATTAAAGCCCCCTATAAGGAGACTAAACTGAATTAAAATAAGTTAGAAGAGATAAGAGCTGATATCAAAGGATAAAGACTCAAAGTACCTCTAGGAGTAGCTTGGACATAAGAAGGGAGACCCATAAAACCCCCCCTATCCAGAGAGTAAACTGGATTAAAATCAGTTAGATGAGATGTGAGCTGTAATCAAAGGACAAAGACAAAAGCACATCTGGAAGTGGCTATGATATGTTAAGGGGGACCCATAAAAGCCCCATATCAGGAGACTAAACTGAATTAAAATAAGTTAGACAAGACATGAACAGTAATCAAAGGACGAAGACAAAAGCACATCCGGAAGTAGCTAGGATATGAGAAGGGGGACCCATAAAAACCCCCTAAACTGAATTAAAATAAGTTATACAAGACATGAACAGTAAACAAAGGACGAAGAAAAAAGCACTTGTGGAAGTAGCTATGATATGGGAAGGGGGACCCATAAAAGACCCCTATCCAGAGAGAAAAATGGATTAAAATAAGTTAGATGAGATGTGAGTCGTAATCAAAGGACAAAGACAAAAGCACATCTGGAAGTAGCTATGATATGGGAAGGGGGACCCATAAAAGCCCCCTAAACTGAATTAAAATAAGTTATACAAGACATTAACAGTAATCAAAGACGAAGACAAAAGCACATCTGGAAGTAGCTATGATATGTTAAGGGGGACCCATAAAAGCCCCATATCAGGAGACTAAACTGAATTAAAATAAGTTAGACAAGACATGAACAGTAATCAAAGGACGAAGACAAAAGCCAATCTGGAAGTAGCTATGATATGGGAAGGGGTCCCATTAAAGCCAGCTATAAGGAGACGAAACTGAATTAAAATAAGTTAGAAGAGATGTGAGCTGAAATCAAAGGATGAAGACTCAAAGTACTTCTGGGAATAGCATGGACATGGGAAGGGAGACCCATAAAACCCCCCTAACCATAGAGTAAACTGGATTAAAATAAGTTGGATGAGATGGTAGCTGTAATCAAAAGACAAAGACAAAAGCACATCTGGAAGTAGCTATGATATGGGAAGGGGGACCCATAAAAGACCCCTAAACTGAATTAAAATAAGTTATTCATGACATGAACAGTAATCAAAGGACGAAGACAAAAGCACATCTGGAAGTAGCTATGATATGGGAAGGGGCCCATTAAAGCCCCCTATAAGGAGACTAAACTGAATTAAAATAAGTTAGAAGAGATGTGGGCTGAAATCAAAGGATGAAGACTCAAAGTACCTCTGGGAGTAGCTTGGACATGGGAAGGGAGACCCACAAAACCCCCCTATCCAGAGAGTAATATGGATTAAAATAAGTTAGATGAGATGTGAGCTGTAATCAAAGGACAAAGACAAAAGCACATCTGGAAGTAGCTATGATATGGGAAGGGGGACCCATAAAAACCCCCTAAACTGAATTAAAATACGTTATGCAAGACATGAACAGTAATCAAAGGACGGAGACAAAAGCACATCTGGAAGTAGCTAGGATATGGGAAGGGGGACCCATAAAAGACTCCTATCCAGAGAGAAATCTGGATTAAAATAAGTTAGATGAGATGTGAGCCGTAATCAAAGGACAAAGACAAAAGCACATCTGGAAGTAGCTATGATATGGGAAGGGGGACCCATAAAAGCCCTCTAAACTGAATTAAAATAAGTTATACAAGACATGAACAGTTATCAAAGGACGAAGAGAAAAGCACATATGGAAGAAGCTATGATATGGGAAGGGGGACCCATAAAAGCCCCCTATCAGGAGACTAAACTGAATTAAAATAAGTTAGACAAGACATGAACAGTAATCAAAGGACGAAAACAAAAGCACATCTGGAAGTAGCTATGATATGGGAAGGGGGCCCATTAAAGCCCTTATAAGGAAAATAAACTGAATTAAAATAAGTTAGAAGGGATAAGAGCTGAAATCAAAGGATGAAGACTCAAAGTACCTCTGGGAGTAGCTTGGACATGGGAAGAGAGACCCATAAAACCCCCCTATCCAGAGAGTAAACTGGAATAAAATAAGTTAGATGCGATGTGAACTGTAATCAAAGGACAAAGACAAAAGCACATCTGGAAGTAGCTATGATATGGGAAGGAGGACCCATAAAAACCCCCTATCAGGAGACTAAACTGAATAAAAATAAGTTAGACAAGACATGAAGAGTAATCAAAGGAAGAAGACAAAAGCACATCTGGAAGTAGCTATGATATGGGAAGCGGGACCCATAAAAGCCCCCTATCAGGAGACTAAACTGAATTAAAATAAGTTAGACAAGACATGAACAGTAATCAAAGGACGAAGACAAAAGCACATCTGGAAGTAGCTATGATATGGGAAGGGGGCCCATTAAAGCCCCCTATAAGGAGACTAAACTGAATTACAATAAGTTAGAAGAGATGTGAGCTGAAATCAAAGGATTAAGACTTGAAGTACCTCTGGGAGTAGCTTGGACATGGGAAGGGAGACCCATAAAAGCCCCCTATCAGGAGACTAAACTGAATTAAAATAAGTTAGACAAGACATGAACAGTAATCAAAGGACAAAGACAAAAGCACATCTGGAAGTAGCTATGATATGGGAAGGGGGCCCATTAAAGCCCCCTATAAGGAGACTAAACTGAATTACAATAAGTTAGAAGAGATGTGAGCTGAAATCAAAGGATTAAGACTTGAAGTACCTCTGGGAGTAGCTTGGACATGGGAAGGGAGACCCATAAAAGCCCCCTATCAGGAGACTAAACTGAATTAAAATAAGTTATACAAGATATGAAGAGTAATCATAGGATGAAGACAAAAGCACATCTGGAAGTAGCTATGATATGGGAAGGGGCCCATTAAAGCCGCCTATAAGGAGACTAAACTGAATTAAAATAAGTTAGAAGAGATGTGAGAATAAATCAAAGGATGAAGACTCAAAGTACCTCTGGGAGTAGCTTGGACATGGGAAGGGAGACCCATAAAATCCTCATAAACTGAATGAAAATTAGTTAGACAAGATATGTACAGTAATCAAAGGACGAAGACAACAGCACATCTGGAAGTAGCTATGATATGGGAAGGGGGCCCATTAAAGCCCCCTATAAGGAGACTAAACTGAATTAAAATAAGTTAGACAAGATGTGAGCTGTAATCAAAGCACGAAGACTCAAAGCACCTCTGGGAGTAGCTTGGACATGGGAAGGGAGACCCATTAAAGCCCCTATCAGGAGATAAACTGGATTCAAATAAGTTAGACGAGAGATGAGCAGTAAACAAAGGACGAAGACTCAAAGCACCTCTAGGAGTAGCTGGGACATGGGAAGTGGGACCCATAAAAGCCCCTATCAGAAGACTAAAATTCAATAAAATAAGTTAGGCGAGACATGAACAGTAATCAAAAGATAGTACAATTATTTAAGTCTAATAATTAAATCAGTACATTTTTTTAATTTCTCATGTTTATTTATACGTGTTACAACTTTGTCTCATTTGTATTGCGTTTAACTATATTATTAAAGAAGTTATCATAGCTCCTATGATGTAATAGTATAACTCATCAGTACGCACACAAGTAGTATAAGTCATGTATTTAATAACTTTTTAAAAATTAAAGTAACTTGTACCAAGTATTAAAAATTACATTCTTTAATAACGGTTATAACAGTATTATATTCGTGTATGATGTTATACTTTTAAAACATTAAACTGATTCTACTGAAAAATCATAACATTTTACTTATACTCTTTTTATCAAGAGTCCTAGATATATAAATTCGTAAGAAACTAAGTTATTCGAGTAATTCTTAAAATTACCTAAAACCTGTTTCCCATGACTTTCTTATTAATTACTTGCAGCTTGCCCTTCGTACAGGGTTCACATACATTTGTATTCTACATACTGCATTCCGAAATACAAAACAGTGATGAAATATGTTAACTCTAGGTTGTTGAAACTATTTTTAATATGAACATATTTACACTAAAACAATTTTCATAAAACAGACTTTAAACGACATTTAAGGCTTTGTTTTCTTTAATGAAAATATGTATTTTCCTTCTGCTTGAAACTCGTGAGCAAGCAACATACAATTCCCTATGGGAGAAACACTGAGTTTCCAAATAGAGGCCTGCCACCCTAAGGGTCTGTCCTTAAGATTTCTGATCGTCATTGAGAAGGAAACTTTTATGGTGAACTGTGGTTAGTAGTGGAGTATAGATTTCAAGGCCAGTAGGGCGGTGCCCTGATGGAATTTCTAAATAAAAATAGGCATATGTGTTCACCAGTGACCCTAAGCATGTCCATGTAAAACTTCCGCTAGATAGGTTCAGTAGTTTTTACGTGATTGAGTAAAACACACACACATAGATAGACACCATTAGATTTTTATATATTAGTAAGATTGAAATTCGCATTTCATTTAGAGCTGTACAAATGGTTATGGTTTTATTTATCTTTAAACATTTTAGACCAAAAAAGAATATTTTAGCTCACATAAGACAAATATGGCTTATACTATAATTAAATTAATACATAACTAAATGAATATGTAAGGGCTTACTTGCTGATGTGTTTTGAAACTATCATTCCTTTTACGAAACACTTCATGAAAGGAATAATTGTTTCAAAATGCGTCAGCAAGTAAGCCCTTACATATTCACTAAGTTAAGTACTATTTAATTATAGTTAAATCAGTGAATTCAAGATGATTACAACAAGCAACTTTAAATATGGATTGCTAAAACATTGTATATTACTTGATTCTATCTTCACTTGAGCTAAACGTTTTTCAGTAAGCATTGAAAACATTTTATTTTTATTATAAAAAAGCCAATTCAAATCAGAATAGGCCAATAATGGGTCAAGTTTTAGCTATAATATTAAAAAGTATAGTAAGGAGATACTTGATAAATGATGAGCTTACTCATTGTGCTTAAAAATACATTCTAAACAAAAAAACAAATAATTTAAATGTCGTAAACTATAAGCAGTAGTTTAAACTTATGTTAATTAATGGATTGGAAACATAACCTCACAATTGCAATACTCTCCTTATCAAGGAATCCTTCTCTAACTGCTGCAATTTGTTAGCAAAACTACATTATTATTTAACTAAATTAAAATATAGCTACAAAAAATTCAAGTAAAAAAGATTGTGTTATAAAAATAATAAAGTTTCTGATGTAAAGTGAAACACTGCATTTAATAGGGAATTTCATTTTTCTAACATATGGAGGCATATTTTGGTATCTACATATCGAGCTTACACTGACGACTCGATTTGTTTTATTAACCAATTTTACTCACACGATACTTTATATCTGCTATAATAGTACTATATTATTGTGTTTTGTTTTATAAGGAAACTGAGTTTATATGGTGCTGTACATAAACTTATATCATGTTAGGCTAAGTTGACTGTTACCATTAGAACTCATTTTTTTATAACCAAACCTATCCAAAGAGGACATGTAAAGGTGAATTTTTAAAAAAAGCTGTTTTAGAAAGAAACATTCAATTTATGCAGTTTAATGTGTGTTGGTATATCGAGATTGTTAAATTTTTTCATATTTTAACCACCATTCATAGTTAGCAACACTTAAAAACAATACTAGTTTCTTGTTTAGAATGTATTTTTTAGTACCATGTGTGCAAAAGGAGGGAAATCTAAAAAACTCATGGGTCATGTATTGCAAAAGGTAATGAATATATTCCTTTCACATATCTAGTTAAATGATTTACCATTAGCAATACAAACTGAATCACATGTAATTTCAAAATATCTCGAAAGTCAATTACTAATAAAATTTACCCTGGTTAATTATAATTCTTCATACTTTTAAATAAAAAAAAAAATAGCATCGTAATAGGCTTACTCAAACCATATGTCAAAAATGTAAGTTTTAAAATTATTATTGTTTACAACTAATATATTACCGTGTGCGAAATCCTGCAGTTCCATAATTGATGACTTTAGAATGCTTTTTGGGGTACTTAATTAGAGCTTGTTGTAAACGACTTGCATCAAAACCTGCCATTAATTCGTTTATTACTTAAGTATCACTTTCCCTTCACAATTTCAAATGGCAATGAGTTACGCACGTTTACAGGAACCTAGAACAACCAATCGAAGTACAGTCTAAAGCAACTATAGAGCAAATGTCATTAGACAGGTAAAGTTCAAAATTTACAATTACGAAACAGCTGAATTCACTGTTATTTACATACCATAGATTGACACAATTATATGTACATTGAATTGTAAATAAAAATTAACAATAAATTTTGTTTGATTTTTTATTTATTTAACACTTATAAAACTAAATATTACATTTTTAAAATTTATTGATTCATTTTGGATTCATCAGGTATTATTTTTAATTGATACAAAATTGGCTACTTCAAAAATAATAATACATTAGTAGTCTATTACAATATAAAAATCATATAACCAATCTCATCAATATATTTAGCTTGTGTTTTATCGTACTTTTAATTTAACACGCCAACAAATATGACAAAAATAGTATCACTGCATTTTATTGCTAAACATTTTTTTTTCTGGGGTCTTTTGGTATCTTCTTGAATGTGATTTATTCTTTACAATTGGAATACTTACATCTCTTATATTTAAGTTATTTGTAGAGGTCCGTATATTACAAGACTAGAGGTGGAAAATTTGTTTATAAAATGAGGGTGTACTAACGAAGATACTTCACTGTAATAACATTAATGTTGATACTGTATATAATAACGTAACGGATTAATCATAGATGAGTTTTTTGAACATTTGTATCTGTGTATAGTGTGTATAGAGTAAATGTCAAATTTAAAGTGGATGTGGGCGTTATATCAGATTCATTTGAACGTGTAGGAAAATGGTTTTGTTATAAACTGTATTCATTATAAAACGTTTTGCAAGTGTGTTGTCAATATATGATAAGTTAATTTTAATTATCAGTGTCTATAACAGTGAAAAATGACGGATTCCAAGTATTTTACAACAACAAAAAAGGGAGAAATATTTGAACTAAAATCAGAATTAAATAGTGATAAAAAAGAAAAGAAAAGAGAAGCTGTGAAAAAGGTGATAGCTTCTATGACTGTTGGAAAAGATGTTTCAGCTTTATTCCCTGACGTTGTAAACTGTATGCAAACCGATAATTTAGAATTGAAGAAGCTTGTTTACTTGTATTTAATGAATTATGCAAAGAGCCAGCCAGACATGGCCATTATGGCTGTCAATACTTTTGTAAAGGACTGTGAAGATGCAAACCCTTTAATACGAGCTCTAGCAGTTCGTACAATGGGTTGCATCCGAGTTGATAAGATAACAGAATATGTATGTGAGCCACTTCGTAAATGCTTAAAAGATGAAGATCCATATGTAAGAAAAACCGCATCTGTTTGTGTAGCCAAACTTCATGATATTGATGCTCAACTAGTCGAAGATCAGGGATTTTTGGAACAACTCAAATATCTTCTCTCAGATTCCAATCCAATGGTTGTAAGTGAAATTCCTTTGGTATTTATTGGGTTTCTAGATGTCAATGATATTCAGTTTATTAGTTGATGTAGTGAGACTTAGGAACACAAGAAAAATACCAAAACTAGAAGCTAACACCCCCAAAACAAAAGATAATGTAAAGTATTTGAAGGTTCCTTGATAAGTATGGTTATATATATATATATATATATATATATATATATATATATATATATATATATGCAGTTAATATAGTACTATTGTAAATACTTTTATCCACCACTAATTTTACCTAATACCACTAGTGATTCGACAATGGTCAAATGACCGAAAGGTGCCTCATCACACAAGGTAAAATTATTGCATTTAGTGGTGGATACAAGTATTTGAAATAGTAATATAATAACTTAATAAACTCAGTGCAACGGAAAAATAATGGACAACGTAAAATATCAATATATATATATAGTACTATTATATACTGCTCTAAGTTTTGTTATTTTCAATATGTTTATAAGAACTTTGCAATTGAATTAACTTACAGATATATTGATCATATAACAAGCCGGTTGAATTTCGAGTCAAAGATATTTATTTAATGCAACGTTTCGGCAACTGATTTGTTGCCCTTATCAAGCATATAATGTTTAAGTGAGTAATATGAGGAGGCAAAACATCAAACCTCCTACACTTTATCAAGAACTTTCTTTGAGCTACAGCTCTGCTATCTTGAATTTGTGCACCACTATAACCCTTCATGAGTGTACACGCTTCTAAACTAAAGTTAACTGTGATAAAATAAAAGAAATTAAGGTAATTATATAGACGTATGACTGCAGCTATTTTCTTTTCTCAAGTATTTTTATATCCTGAACACGAATTTAACATTTATTTTTGTCACTGAAGTCTATTTAAGGCCAAATACTCTGAAGAAGAACACGTTCATCATTTTCTACTTACCATTGCGGTAACTGGGAGAATTTTGACCACCTGAGATTAAAATAGAAAATTGTTCTAAAACACGTCCTAGGACAAATGCACATGCACAAGAATTTTTTAAAATTTTACACTAAAAGTTATTTTTTTATCATTTTAAAGTTTGGTAAAAAATTCAGTGCAGAGTAGTAACCTGTGCAAAGTCCGTGGCGTGATACAGTGATGTCATGCTATCTTCATAACATATGTGTGTAAGAATTTAAGAAACATTTTGGCTCAATTTTTATGGTTTCTGCATACGTATTTAAATATACTTATAAAGTCTCCAGTTAGGATAGATTTGGTTGTAATTGTATACATTAATATATATACCTATATTAAAATATACTTATAATGTGTCCAGTTAAGATAGATTTGGTTGTAATTGTATGATTAAATGTATAAAATTACAACCAAATCTATCCTGACTGGATACTTCATAGGTATAATTCAATATAGATAGGCTATATAAAATTAACCTTCTCTGGCAATAACAAAAATATGGTATCAATTTAGCTTCAGGACGGAGGTTGGCAATCTGCATATTTTCCAAAGTTTAGATCCCTAAAACACTAACTACAGTTGTAACGATTCTGTATCACTCCACAAAGGATGCACAACTTACTCCTCTGCACTTAATTTTTTACCCAACTTTAAATTGATAAAAAATAAGTTTCTGTTTAAAATTAAAAAAAATCTTGTGCATATCGTCCTAGGATGTGTTTTAGAATAATTTTCTCTTTTAATCTCAGGTGGTCCCAAATTCTCGCAATTATAGCAACGGTAAGTAGAAAATGATGAAAGTGTTCTTCAGCATATTTGGCCTTAAATAGACCTCAGCAATAAAAACTAATGTAAAATTCGTGTTCAGGACTAAAAATGCATAAGAAAAGAAAAAAATAGCGAATATAGCGGTAATCGCACGTCTATATAATTACCGAAATTAATATTAGCCTCAGGGTAAACATATCCATCAAGTTGTGTAAGGGCATCGCCTAACCAAGTTGCTTGACGGAGATGTGTAGAAGCATTTGATTTGAATTGATGTGGTTGGGGTGTTTAGTGAGACAGTCTCTTGTTAATGTTCATGCAGTGTACAAGGTAGTGAATATTATAACTTACAACGTTAGAAGTTCCTGTTTGTGCGTATTGCCTTCCCCCAAGCACTTTTCGTCAATCACACAATAACTGACAACCTGTACTTTTTGTTCCCTAGACTCAGTTGGAGTAGGTTAGCTTATAATTCATTTTGAAAAAAGAATTTAAGAAATGTCAATAAAGTTCCTTTATTAAATTATTGTTAATAAAGTAAAGTTAGTAATTAACAAAGTTTGGTTCAACCCTTACTTTTTTCGTTTTCATACATAATAATGTTTTTTAAAAAAAGTGATTTTAGGTCATACTTACCATGGCAGGTTTGTTTTGTTTTCATATATGTTCTAAAAAATACATTCTGAAATCCAAACAAATTATTTTAAGTATCAGACAAATAAAGTGGTTAAAATACAAAAATTGTGGAACATAACACACACAAAATTAAATAATCTTGAGATTTCATTATAAAACAGAGTATAGAGCTAAAGATTGTTAATAATGCACAGTAATATTATATTAATATTTAGGTATAGTATAATATAGATATAAAATATATAATTATGGTAGATTTGGTTACAAAAACAAACTGGTAACAATGAAATACCATTTGTATAGCTTCTCTCTGTGGAGGACCACAGAAATTTTGACCTGGCCAAAGAAGGAGATTATCTTTAGCAATGGTGTAGTTTGCTTTCCATTACAGCTCTCTGCCAGCAGGGTTCCATCTTAATCTTCTGAGGGCCTGCTACATACCCATTTGTTGCCCCATTTATCTAAAATGGTAACACATTAGGTAAGTGTTTACCATACTCTGAAGACTTTAAAATGTTGATGCTGCTTGAGGACCATTTACTACCACATTCATAATAACTATTTTTTCATTAGGCACGTTTAACGAAGTCGGATAACACCTCTTTCCTGCAAGCTTATTGGACATTTGGGGTTTTTCCATAAGGTTTTTTAAAGTAAATCATTGGGTCAAGCATTATGGGCGAGACTATGAGAACAGGTATGCCCATAGGTCTCCTTCGATTATTATTTATAACCTCCAGTATTCTGGGACCTGTAGTTTTCTCCTTAGGTTGACTTAATGGTCATCAGTTAAAAACTCGTAATACTGTGCCCAGGCTCCGACACCTGTGCTTCATGGAGATTCCCACACCTAAGGCAGAAGTGGTTAATGAACCAGCAATCGTGCTTGTGTATTCGGCAGAGCAAATTCATGGCTCCACCCCAGATCAAAGTTTGTCAAGCTTTGGTATTTTCAGCAAAATGGTTCTGGCCAGTCAAAAATGTAATAGAAGATGCTATAAATATGTATAAAATTATTGCGTATTGAAATTGTTTATTAAAGTGTGTGTTGTATGGTGAGAGAGTGTATGTGTTTCTATATAGTTGTAGGATTGTATTATAGTGGAAGTACGTGTTCTCAGTAGCGTGTCTGTCAGTAGTTTTCTGATATCTATTTTATATATTGACTTGTCAACGGTATTGCTAGATTACTCTCAAACTCCCAAAAGGTTAATAAATAATACACACAATAAACCTTTAACCACAAACATTTTTTGAGTATGTATTGTCTTGTCTCTGAGGATGGTTACTTCATAACAGAAATTTACTTAAGATTAGAATATATATGTATATATATATATATATATATATATATATATATATATATATATATATATTAATATTTTAAATATGGTGATATGTTTTCTTGTAATATAGTTAATAAATTAAAAACAAGAATACTTTTAATGCATATATTATTCAAAGCTTTTCGCCGATAAAACATTACCAGCATCTTCCTGGAAGATAAAACAGTAAGCAGGAAGATGCTGCTACTGTTTTATCGGCGAAAAGCTTTGAATATCATATATGCATTAAAAGTATTCTTGTTTTTGAAATGTTTTAAATTTATTATATATATATATATATATATATATATATATATATTCCAAAATAAGCTTTAAGCTCTACTAGAACTAACCTATATATATATATATATATATATATATATATATATATATATATATATATATATATATATATATATATATATATATATGAAGTTAATATATTACTATTGTAAGTAATTTTATCCACCATTAAGTGCAATAATTTTACCTTACTTACAATAATTTTACCTTACTTATAAAAATTACTTACAATAGTAATATATTAACTTCATAAAGTCAGTGCAACGGAAAAACAATGGATAACGTTATATATATATATATATATATATATATATATATATATATATATATATATATATATAAATAATTTTTAAGCCTTTTTGTAGTTTTTGTTATTAGATGTATGTTTTCTCATGTGGGCAATGTGTGGTTATTTTTGATGGTGTGTGTGGCTAAGTTTGAATTGCAAGTGTCTGGTTTGATGTATGATTTAACATGCTCCTAATGTCTTAATTTCTTTTTTTTGTCCAATATATAATTTATAAAATCGAATACCCAGATTGTAAGAAATTATGCATTGGCCAAACAAAAAAGAATTTAAAAGACAGATGTAAAAAAACACCTTGAAGCATACATCAAACCATATTCAAACTTAGTGACACACACCACCAAAAATAACCATATATTTCCCACATTAGAAAACGTATCTAATCAAAATTATAAAAATGTCAATCTGGGAACAACTACAAATTTATAGACACAAAAATAACATTATAAATGAACAAATACAAACAAAATATAAAAATGATAAATTAGTTAATATACAAAATTAACTCAATAATAGACCAAAACTTTACCACAGTGCTGTGGAACCGAAAACAGAACAATACCATAATACCACGAGACGATGAAATTCCCATCACCTGCTAACTACAAGAAGCCACTAGTCTGAAAATAAACTTGAAAATGAGAGCACGTAATTATTAGTTCTCGTAATCTGACTCGCAAATATACCAAGTAAGATTCTTGTTCAAGTACATTAAAACGTGATAAGTGAAAACAGTGTTGTATATATGTATATATATATATATATATATATATATATATATATATATATATTTCATATTGCCTATTATTTTTCCGTTGCACTGACTTTATGAAGTTATTATTATTACTTGTAAATAATTTTCTACACCACTAAGTGCAATAATTTTATGTTATGTGATGAGGCCCCCTTATATATATATATATTTATATATATATATATATATATATATATATAAGTTACGTGTTATATTAAGCACGAAAGGTTTTTAAAAAATGTTTTATTTTTTACAAACCTTAAAAACCAAGAAACAATAATTTTGACTGTTACATTAATTTTTGCTTAAAATAAAAACATTAACAATTGAAGTACACTCAATTGGAGTGAGAAACGTCTGTACGATACAGTGGCCGCTTGAACACTGTCGGGGATCCTCACCATCTATATAATACCTAAGCTGCGTAAGCAGGAATTTTCCTAGCACGCATTTAATTTTGAAATGTTGACATAAATCGTTCATATAACTTATATATATATATGAAGTTAATATATTACTATTGTAAGTAATTTTATCCACCATTAAGTGCAATAATTTTACCTTGAGTGATGAGGCACCTTTCGGTCAATTGACCATTGTCGAATCACTGATGTTTTTCTGTTGTAGATGTTCGGTCTGTGAAGTTGGTGTTTGTTGACGTTACGCGCACTTTTTCTTGATCTGTGTGTATGATATTTCTATATAGTATGTCTTCTGTATATGTTGTTTGTAGATCTATTAAATTGTTGTGTATGTTTTTATAAATGTGGTATTTTTCTAGTGAGTTTAGTTCTATTGGGTTATTATTTATTTCAAGTATGGTTAGGTTATTTTCGTAATTTGTTATTTCGTGTTTATGGGATATTAGGTGTGCTGCAACATTTGATACTTTAGAATTTTTGTTTTTGAATGCTCTATAATGTTCTTCAAATCTTATTTTAAATGTTCTGGTTGTTTTTCCTTTTAAATCTGTTTTTCCTTTAACATTTAAAATAAGATTTGAAGAACATTATAGAGCATTCAAAATCAAAAATTCTAAAGTATCAAATGTTGCAGCACACCTAATATCCCATAAACACGAAATAACAAACGAAAATAACCTAACCATACTTGAAATAAATAACAACCCAATAGAACTAAACTCACTAGAAAAATACCACATTTATAAAAACATAAACAACAATTTAATGAATCTACAAACAACATATACAGAAGACATACTATATAGAAATATCATACACACAGATCAAGAAAAAGTGCGCGTAACGTCAACAAACACCAACTTCACAGACCGAACATCTACAACAGAAAAACATCAGTGATTCGACAATGGTCAATTGACCGAAAGGTGCCTCATCACTCAAGGTAAAATTATTGCACTTAATGGTGGATAAAATTACTTACAATTAGGGATGGGCCGATTCCGATTCTCGATTCCAGGAATCGTCGATTCTAGGTGGTATCGAGGAATCGTCGATACTCGATTCTTCATTCATAAAAGTGTCGATTCCGATTCCTATTTTGTTAACTATTAAAATATGCGTGTGGAGTAATTTATTACCAAACAAAGTTTATTATATTTGTGTGGAAAAATAATTAATTACCAACTATGTCTTATTTATGTATTAGTTGATTTGAATGAATTAAATGATTAAAGTAAACGAAAATATTATTATTTATGAAGCAACAGCAATCAAGATCGTAACCATTTCTGGTCGTTTGACATCGCTCGTCTCTCTCTCTCACTAGAGTGGGTTCGATACTCTCTTTTGCTCTCTCTCTCTCTCACCCACGTGTCTTACTGCCACTGATTTATAGATGTCAGAACAAAACACAAAAAAGTACAGTAAAAACTCGATTAACCGTCACCGTCGTAACCGTGGCCATGACGGTTGAGCGAATAGACGGATAACAGAAACACTGTATTATTCCTCCGAAACTTAACCTTAATAAATTATATTATAGACAGATATCACTCTCACGGTTGAAGGTTTTGTGTAGCCTATTACATTAAAACGGAACTTTTAAAAGGTTTTGCCATATGACCAAGATGTTAACTAAATTAATTATTAGAGAACTAGCATATAAGCTAATATAACTTGAAAGAATCGAGAATCGAGTAAAGAATCGAGAATCGAAAGGAAAATTTTAGAATCGGAATCGGAATCGGAATCGAAAATTTTAGGAATCGGCCCATCCCTACTTACAATAGTAATATATTAACTTCATAAAGTCAGTGCAACGGAAAAACAATGGATAACGTTAAATATCAAGAATATATATATATATATATATATATATATAGTGATATTTAACATTTTCCATTATTTTTCCGTTGCAATCACTTTATAAAGTTATTATTGTTAAATGTAAACAATTGTTCCACCACTAAGTGCAATTAATTTTTACCTTTTGTAATAAGGCACCTTTCGATCACTTGACCATTGTCGAATCACTCAACAACATTCAACATTCAGTGATTCAACAATGGTCAAGTGACTGAAAGGTGACTCATCACAAAAGGTAAAAATTATTTATTCTTGTGAATTAATGAAAAAATAAGAGAAGATAATCAGGAATGATGATGTTGGTACAGCGAAAAGCTTTGAATTGTATGATTCAATAAATTATTGTTGTTTTTCTATATTCTCTTATTTTCAAACACACACGCACACACACACACACACACACACACACACACACAGAAAAATTATAACTAACACTACTTGTAGTAATAATGAAATTTTTGTATTTTTTATTCAGGTTGCAAATGCGGTTGCTGCCTTGTCGGAAATTAATGAAGCTAGCACTAGTGGAACTCCTGTAATTGAAATGACTGCCCAAACTATTAACAAGTTGCTGACAGCTTTAAATGAGTGTACAGAATGGGGACAGGTTTTTATTTTAGATTCTCTTGCCAATTATAGCCCAAAAGATGATCGCGAGGCGCAAAGTATATGTGAACGAATTACACCTCGTCTTGCTCATGCAAATGCTGCAGTTGTCCTCTCAGCAGTAAAAGTGCTTATGAAGTTTGTAGAAATCCTTCCTTCAGAATCAGATTTCGTGACAACACTTACTAAGAAATTAGCTCCACCGTTAGTAACATTACTTTCATCTGAACCGGAAGTACAATATGTTGCTCTTCGAAATATCAACTTGATAGTTCAAAAACGACCGGATATTTTAAAACATGAAATGAAAGTATTCTTTGTAAAATATAACGATCCTATCTACGTTAAACTAGAAAAACTTGACATTATGATTCGCCTTACTTCTCAAGTTAATATTGCTCAGGTATTATCAGAACTAAAAGAATATGCGACTGAAGTCGATGTTGACTTTGTTAGAAAGGCAGTGCGTGCTATTGGTCGTTGTGCTATTAAAGTAGAACAGTCGGCTGAGCGATGCATTTCAACTCTTCTTGATCTTATTCAGACCAAAGTTAATTATGTAGTTCAAGAAGCGATAGTCGTGATTAAGGATATTTTTAGAAAATATCCCAACAAGTATGAAAGCATAATTTCAACATTGTGTGAAAATTTGGATACTCTTGATGAGCCTGAAGCTAGAGCTTCCATGATTTGGATTATAGGTGAATACGCAGAAAGGATAGATAATGCAGATGATTTATTGGAAAGTTTCTTGGAAGGATTTCATGATGAAAATACACAAGTACAGTTGCAGCTTTTGACAGCAATTGTTAAACTCTTTCTAAAACGTCCAACGGACACTCAGGAGCTTGTACAGCAAGTACTTAGTCTAGCAACACAAGATTCTGATAACCCAGATCTACGTGATAGAGGATTTATTTATTGGAGGCTTTTATCCACAGACCCAGCTGCGGCCAAAGAAGTCGTTCTTGCAGAAAAACCTTTAATATCAGAAGAAACTGATCTTTTAGAACCAACATTACTCGATGAATTGATCTGTCACATTTCTAGTTTAGCATCAGTGTACCATAAACCACCAAATGCATTTGTAGAAGGCCACAAAGGTTTAACCAAATCTCTCCCAGCAAAGTCAGGTTCACAAGAAATAGCTGGAAGTACAACCATTGAACCATCAATTATTCCATCACAAGATTCGTTAGTTGTGGACCTACTAAGCATGGATATTAGCGCACCAAGTATGATCCCTAATACTGCTCCTGTAGTTGATCTGCTAGGAGAAGGTTTAGATTCTTTGATGGCAGGTGATATAAAAATGAATAATTCATCACCTGCATTACAGTCTACATCTGGTCTCTTGGGTGACATATTTGGATTTTCTGCTCAACCTGCCATGTATTCTCCACCCAAAATGTTATGGCTGTCAGCAGAGCAAGGGAAAGGATTGGAAGTAATGGGTACATTCTCCAGAAAGAATGGTCAAATTAGCATGGATTTCACGTTCACAAACAAAGCCCTACAGGCAATGACAAATTTTGCAATACAATTGAATAAAAACAGTTTTGGATTAACCCCTCTACAACCTCTTCAAGTGTTATCACCTCTTCCTCCTGGTGCTAGTCATGATTGCTCATTACCTCTTGCAACAACAGGTTTAGTTCAAAGAATGGATCCTTTAAGTAATATACAAGTTGCTCTAAAAAACAATGTTGAGGTATTTTATTTTGCTTGTATTGTGCCAATGAATATGTACTTTGTCGAAGGAGGACAGATGGATAAGAAGATTTTCCTCGCAACTTGGAAGGATATCCCTGCCCAAAATGAAGTGCAATATACTCTAACAAATATCCAGCACAATGCTGATGCAATAGTTCAGAAAATGCAACAGAACAATGTGTTTACGATTGCTAAAAGAAATGTTGAGGGGCAAGACATGCTATACCAGTCATTGAAACTGACCAATGGAATATGGGCTCTCAATGAGTTGAAAGTACAACCTGGTAACCCGAACATCACTCTTTCTTTGAAATCTCGTGCTCTTGATATAGCCCCTGGTATATTTAAAGCTTATGATGCAATATTACATTCCCAATAAATTCCTAGCTCTAAACCTAGAAATTATATTTATGGAATAGTGTTAATTGTATTCATCATTTTATTTAAATATATAACTGTAGTATTCTTTTGAAATCTTTAGAGTAAACCTCAGCACAAACTAAGCATTTTAAACTTATCAAAATGTATTAATGTTAACTATTTAGCTATCAAGTAAACTTGTAATATTTCCTTGGTCATTCCAGAGCACGACAGTGTTTATATCCATTTAGGTTTGTTTACATCTTGTATTATAACTTCAAATTAAATTTATTAAGTTTTTGAGATTTCATAGATCTGCTTAAGTGACAATTGTTTTAGACATTTTTTTATAATTCAAAAGAATATGCATTTTTAGTTATAATATATTAAAGTTTTCTGTCCTGAAAATATTTATAAATATGTTTTACATGTCTACTCTTATTCTTATATTTGTAATGTTAATATAAGTTTCTTTTATGTTTGATATTTACAACTATTACTATTGTAGAAAAAGTATAAATAAAAAATGTATACATTACATTTTTCTGATTTTTTAAATTAAATAAAGTATATGTACCATAAAATTTCCATAATAATCCAAGGAACTATATGAAAAATTATTATTATAAATCATGTAAGTTTGACAAGCCGCTATTCCAAGTTAAAATGGAAAACATCTATTGTATAACCAACCTTATTACACTTTATCTGCAAACCTAACATTTATTTTCCATCAATTAATGTTCAGCTCATTTAAAGCAAACCTTTCTGGATTTTATATTTATTTTCAATCTCTTAGTTACACTTTGTGATAAATTAAGCACATAAAAGTTTAAAATAGCATTGAGTAAATGGGGCGTGCACAATTTCAGGTAAATTTGTGGTACTGTCGTGGTAACAACCCAACACTATAATATGTAATTATCTAACTGTGTGAAGTGGAATTTCAATATCCTGGCTTGTAACAATTCACTCACATACTTTTGTCGGTATTAAGGTAAAGTAAGATTGGGAACAGTGGTGTATGGAGTATTTGTTAGTATCTTGTATGACTGATCGAAGAATGAAGTGAAAACAAGTTTCAATATCTTACACTATTTTAAACCCCTAGAATAATACATAAAGGGTTTGCTGCAGTAAATATACCAAATACAATATATTGTTTTCAAGTCTGTTTGATTATATAAGCAATAATTATCGTATCTTTTATTTTATGATAGTACTTGATGGTTATTTCTTAGGAACTCCCAGCAAAGTTTTAATCAGTTTGTCGAATCAGTTATAAATACTTAAGAAATTAAAAATAAATCCTAAATGTAGGTACATCCTGATGGGAAAATACAACAAAAACAGCTACAGTTGCATGTCAAAATATTTTTTTTTAACCTTACATTACTTATGTCTAAATTTTGTCACACGATTACTTATGTATCATCAATTTGATTACTGCAATTTCTTTCTTTTATCTGCCAAAATAATGTTTTTTATTAATGTGTTAAACATCGTAATATTCCACCCTTCTTTGGTGCTTGGAAAAAAATATTATAGTAGCTATGAATTCTACTATTAGAAAGAAAAATAACAATTACTACGGTTTAATGGAATAGTGAAATACAAATGAATAAGAATTTTTACAAAAATATTTAAAGAAAACACAAACATAAAAAATGTCACATGATCACTTACGTATCATCAAAATGACAATAAGAGTTTTGTTTCATTAGCACGTATGCACACTTTAGTGACGAAACTGTGCATCCGACATCGGCTGTGGGAGTACTGGGAAGACAGATGAGTGCGAACTACTCATTCGTCAGGTAAAGACATTTTTGAAATCGAGCGTTGTCATTTGAACGAGATATAAGTGATCTGGGGGTTAAAATATAACTGGAGAAGGAAAAATCGAATTCTGGCATTTTTATGATTCACAGAGGAAGGCAGTTTATAAATATTTCATTGACAGTTGTAAATTCAAGTTACTAACCTGATCAATACGACAAGATAGTTTTTCAGGTATAGTAGCTGCAGCATAGGATTTGCCTCCATGTTGTATATCTTTCTTGCTTATTTTGTAGTTTGCTTTTATGTAATGTTTTGATTTCCCTTTGTCTAGTTACTTTACATATAGTGTGTGTGTGTATGTGTGTATGTATATATATATATATATATATATATATATATATATTCTTGATATTTAACATTATCCATTGTTTTTCCGTTGCACTGACTTTATGAAGTTAATATATTACTATTTTTGAGTAATTTTATCCACCATTAAGTGCAAGGTAAAATTATTGCACTTAATGGTGGATAAAATTACTCAAAAATAGTAATATATTAACTTCATATATATATATATATATGAAGTTAATATATTACTATGTAAGTAATTTTATATTACTTACATAGTAATATATTAACTTCATAAAGTCAGTGCAATGGAAAAACAATGGATAACGTTAAATATCAAGAATATATATATATATATATATATATATATATATATATATATATATATTTTTAGGTTAGTTTTGGTTGGTAAAGAGTATTTAGATTTTTTGGACTAGGAGACTGACAGACTTACCTTGGTAAGAGTCCACTCTGTAGTCTTGAAATAGAAACACATAAAAGCACTTAAACAATGATATATTTCAACCACACAGTGGTCTTTGTCAATCGAAGAGAAAACACAAAAAGAAATATGAGAGAATGAAATAAAATAATTCCTAGTCCAAAAAATCTCTCTATATATATATATATATATATATATATATATATATATATATATATATATATATATATATATATATATATATATATATGCATCAGTAAACCCATAATGCATTTTTAAAGTAAAGGATGTGTAGAGTACATACCCTGATGAGCCCTTTTGACTTAGACTCAACAACTTTTATGACAATAAGAATGGTAAAACATTCAGCTATAAAAACACGAGCATGCAATAGTTAGGTATAGATCAGTCATAATATAAGAATTGCATATACAACCTAATTATCATATGTTGGTAGGTTTTACATTTACGCCGCACCATGACAGTCACCGGTGTCCGACGACATTGATAAAATAAATCAGTTTAAATGAATAAACACACTAGAAGACAAAATATTATGTTTTGTCATTATTAAACAAAAAGTACAAAAAATACTGTGTTTGAACGTTATCGGTAAACTGGTTGGCAGTCAATGTTTTAGGAGTTAAATTTTCTACAATATTCATTTAAAAAGATTATGTGTTTATTATCTACTTAACACACTTATTATATGGCACGAATTAATGTTTGTTCATCACAGATTTCTCTAAAACTACTACAGTAATATAGCTCTGCAATATTTTATGCTTTTTCCAGGTAAAAAACCAAAAGGAATAATGCTTTTGTCCCTTGATTAGCTAATCGGTTTCTGGACTTGTTTGTATATGGTTTTTTATTGAATAGTTTTGTAGAATCAGCCCTTGAAGTTTTTTAATATCTTCATAGATTACCTTCTATTAATGCAATTCAGCAACAGTGATGATAATTCGGGTTTATACACATAGTTAAATGATGTGAGGATAATTATGTAATGTTATTGTATAGAATAAAACAATGACACAATTAGATCAAAAGTCAGAATTTATTTATAACAAATTGTAAATTTTTTTGTCAGCACAAAAACTATTTGGCCTTAACAAAATTTCACAAATTAAACATAAGTTTCATAGTTATTTTATGTAGTTCATGTAATAAATTTATAAGCTGAATTTATAAATTATCTTTACAATTAATTTTACAAGATATGCTTAGTGCAACAATTAACAGAACATTTAATGTTAAATTAGGAGATCAAACCTTGCTTGAAAAAGCCCTCATCTATAAAGCAAACAAGTTACACTTAAATTATATAGCTGTAAGAACAGAAGGTTCAAAGTTACAAACACAAGTTCCCTTTAAAATCTTGAAAATACCTTGCATGAATATTTGAAATACTGGAATAATTAAACATGCTACAACAATATTTCTTTAATGTTAACTTCATTGTTTAGAAATATTTACAAGTCACATAGCCACCTAAATAACTAGTTAAGCCTGACTAGATTTCTTAACTCAAAGTTATTTGATGGATATTAGGAAGCCAGTCCCACCTTTACCCTGAGTGAATTTAAACTAATATTCATGCCCATACTAAAATTAAAAAGATTTCATGTCTTTTAAGACAATTTATCACTATAACTTGCTAACTGTTCTAATATTTTAAGAAAACTGGCTAACCAGAAAAATAAATTATACAACTCTTAACAAAACAACACATAAACAACCAAAATGTCTGGAATGAAACGTATGAAGTTATTATTGGAAAATAAATTTATCACCTAAATCTAATACAGCTGTTGCGATGACTAGAAATAATAATGTAGATGCTGTATTCTTTAAAACATCCAGACATTTTCCTTGTTTCACAAGAAATATCATCAGTTTTCATCTTATCACAAAGAAACATTTTATTGGCTTTTCATAACCATCTCTATATTTTCTCTCTCTATCACACACAGATACACGACCAACGTTATATACAATACAACCAAAAGATTTTTTTTTAGAACCCGAATAAATTTCTTATCACAAGATAAGTCCAGACAATATAAATTGACAATAGCATTGACAAAATTTAAGCCTAATGTCTCATTTGTTTATAGTTACAAACAAATTTTAAATAAAAGCATATGGTAACAATGAACTGATTGGGAGAAAATTAAAAACAACACGGTTCAGTACATTTCAATTTGTATTCTTTTAGCCTTCGAGTATTGTTACTAACTTGGAAGAAGTTTTAACAGCACAAAATTCCACAAATACTTTAAAATTATTAATTATGAAAAGCCAACTGAACAATAAAAATATCACTCCTTTAAGCACTGATAAAAATACTAGTTAGTCTATAACTTTACATTTGTAATAAAGTTTATTGAAGTACCAAATAACACTGACAGTATGGCACTGGTCTTTCAAGTTTACAATTCAGCAAAAAAAGGGAACTTATAGAAATTAAAAAAAATTCCCTTTATCCATTTTGTGAGAGAGTACACAGCTTTATTTAGAGTTACTGCTCCCGGTCATTCCTTGTCAGAGACAGAGGAGTCATGAAATCTGGAACAAATCGAAATAATCAAATATTGTTCCTAATGTTAAATATAAAGGTTCATGTACAATAAGACAAGACTATTCATTCAAATTGTTATTAAGTGTACTAAATTTTGCTTCAAACTTCTTTGTGAATGGGGGTAAAAATTTCCTCAAGTGCTTTATTTCTAGGAGTCTTTCTATAAACCAGCATTCCCTACCCCAGCTCCCTAATTATCCTGTTTCAAAGGAAACTCTACCCTGTGGATGGCAGTACATTTCAAGAAATTAGAAATAGCCATAACATCAAATATTTCTTAGAAGAGAATGGATAGTATTAAAAGTATAAAGAAAACTTTTAAAAAAATCATATGTTAAAATACAGGGTTATCATAAGAGAACGGTGTAATTTCAATAATTCGTAGGAAGATTGTAGAGAAATTTCTAGATGTTATATTGATATCTCTGAAAGCCTCCAACCCAAAAGGTTGTTTATAAGCTGTTCTAACCTCAACATAAGTTCTTGTATTGTTGCAGTGAGTTATTATGTTCTTGGACAAAGATAAAGCAAAGTGTGTTTTATTGATGGCTGAATTAAAATCTGTAAGTCTAATTCAACGTGTGTTACGACGTGAATTTGGAAGAGATCCAGCACACAAAAATAACATAACACGTCAGTTTAAACAATTAGAAGAAACTGGATCAGTTAAGAAACAGAAATCAACCGACAGACCAAAGTGTAACAGACGAAATGGTTGAACTAATTAGACAATCGACAATTAAAAGTCCTGGGAAGTCCATCCCTTGTCGAAGCATTGAATTAGATATTTCAAAAACATCAGTTCACAAAGTTTTATATAAAAAACTCAAATTACACACTTATAAAATCTAGATACTGCAAGAATCGAAACCTAATGATGGTATAAACCGTTACAATTTCGCTGTTGAAATGTTGGGACAGAATAAGTAGAAATGAATCATTTTTAGATGATATAATTTTTACAGACGAAGCTACTTTCCATATGAATGGATGTGTTAACTGACACAATTCACGAATATGGGGTTCTGAAAGCCCACACGTAATTGTTAAGAAACAATGGGATTTGCCTAAAGTTAATGTTTGGTGCGGTGTGATGACAAATTGCATAAGAGGGGCTTTCTTCTTTGGTGAAAAAACAATTAATGGACATGTTAACCAAATATTCCTTTCCTCAGCTAGATGAAAATATTCATCAGCTTCATTTCTAATAAGAAGGTGCTCCCCCACACTTCAAAGCATTGGTCACAGCTAGATAGATAGGCCGGCAAGGACCTATGCTGTGGCCTCGGAGGAGTCCAGACCTGACACCTGATTTTTTTCTTGTGGGGGTAGATCAAAAGTGTCATTTATTCACAAAAAATTCGTGACCTGAACCATTAAAAAAATCAGGATTAATGAGGTAATGACCTCCATAATTGAAGAAATGTTAACGATTCTTTGGAGAGAAGTTGAGTATCGTTTGAACATTTGTTAAGTGACTAAGGGCGCACATATTGAAATTCATCAGTTATATAAAAAAAACTGTTACGACAAATTAGATGAATAAACAAAATTAACTGTAAGTAATTTGCTTTCTCTTTAAACCATGTTCGAAACCTTTTGAATATTCTTTTATGATAACCCTGTACAATAAAATTAGAATTGTATAAGAAAAGAAAACTACGCACAATTCTGTTGCAGGTTATTTGTTTAGTTCGTCACATTAAGTTACTTCCCTTTTCTTTCCAACTTGTTATATATTTATTTATAACCATTGAACATTAATTTGCCAAGCACTTTTACTTGTTATTATCTTATTTCCTACACACAAATAGGTATATAACTAAATTGTAAGATATTAATGTAGTTCCCAAAGAAATCACTTTCTTCCTCTAAACTAAAATATTATTTCTATAGGATCAATGTTTCTATTATCCTTGTTAATGATCATAAGAATGACAAGAGTATCGCAACAATACATAACCAACTAATTAACAAACTCATTACTGGCCATGATTAGCGAGGTTATATAAATTTGTAATAAAATGACTTTATTACCTACCTAAATATGTAGGAAATTTATTTTCTTTAACCAAGTAATTGATTTATTAAGTTGCAGTAACATATTCATAATAACAAATTATAATAGAATGCCTGTGGGATGCATAGTGTAACAAAATAAAATACTGTTAGGTTACTTAGTATATTTACAATGAAATATATTCCTAAATATTCATTACTTAGATCGTATTACAATCTATGAAATAGTATAGCTATAAATATAATGTTTCGCTGTTAACAAGGAATCTACCTCATAATCTACCTTAAAATCATGATTTTATCAGTAAAGGAATACGTAAATAGACGATATTTTGCTAGTAAAATCTATCTGGCGGCGCTTTTGTCCTGTATCTGCTAAATTATTAAGGAACCGCCATGGATTAATTTCCTGTTACATAAAATTTAAACAGGCACAATTGATACATCTTGTACTTCATGCTGTTAGCTAAAAATACTATGATATTGAAGCGTGAGCAAAACTTTGTAAACAAAGAACTATTTAAGCGAGTGCAATAAAATTAATATTACAAAATTCAGTGCATAAGTTGTTACAGATATATGGAAAGAAACAAGAGATAAATGTTGGATGGGAAATTTTATTGGCTCAGGGGTGTCTGGTGGAGGGTGTCTGGTGAGCAAAACTTTGTAAACAAAGAACTATTTAAGCGAGTGCAATAAAATTAATATTACAAAATTCAGTGCATAAGTTGTTACAGATATATGGAAAGAAACAAGAGATAAATGTTGGATGGGAAATTTTATTGGCTCAGGGGTGTCTGGTGGAGGGACATTACCATTTAGAAACTGTTTTGCTGAACTCATGATTCTTGTGATGATGTGTCTATTGAAGTTACAGGATGAAACCTGCGGCACCTGAACATAAAACAACAGCTAATAAAAATACCAAAAGTGTCCTAATTTACTGGACAAACTTTATATTTGAAATAATGAAGATACATTGTTTTAAATTTCTCTTGCGTGTAATATGTTTACAAAAACTAACCAAAAACATATGACAATATTTGATAGTCATAAACAAATTAAAATTTGTTGAAAAATATGTTTACTACATTAAAATAAAATTTGATATCAAATGCCATTTGTCCTAATTTAAAATATAAATTCGTTATATGTTATACTTCATCCCATAATGAAAATAATAGAGAAAAGTTCTAAAATGTTTAAGCACATGTTGTGTGCGGCAGGGTAAAATGTGGTATAGCCTCCAGTAGCTGAACATGTTTCTTATTTCTAACAGTCCCCAGAATTATAATATTCCTATTTATATTAATATTCAACTAATATTCCCATGAATTATAAAATTCTACCAATATTCGTCTGAATTATAACATCCCTATTAATTCTAATATTCACCTGAATTATAACATCCCTATTAATTCTAATATTCTACCAATATCCCCCTGAATTATAACATTCCTATAAATTCTAATTTTCTACTAATATCCCCCTAAATTATATCATTCCAATCAATTCTAATTTTCTACTAATATTCCCCTGAATTACAACTTTTCTATTAATTCTAATTTTCTCCTAATACTCCTCTGAATTATAACTACCCTATTAATTCTAATATTCACCTGAATTATAACATTCCTATAAATTCTAATTTTTTTACTAATATCTCCCTAAATTATATCATTCTTATCAATATTCCTCTGAATTATAACATTCCTATAAATTCTAATTTTCTACTAATATTCCCCTGAATTACAACTTTTCTATTAATTCTAATTTTCTACTAATACTCCTCTGAATTATAACTACCCTATTAATTCTAATATTCACCTGAATTATAACATTCCTATAAATTCTAGTTTTCTACCAATATCCCCCTAAATTATATCATTCCTAACAATTCTAATTTTCTACTAATATTCCTCTGAATTACAACTTTTCTATTAATTCTAATTTTCTACTAATATTCCTCTGAATTATAACTACCTATTAATTCTAATATTCACTTGAATTATAACATTTTTATTAATTATAATTTTCTACTAATATTCCTATGAATTATAACTACCCTATTAATTCTAATATTCACTTGAATTATAACATTTTTATTAATTATAATTTTCTACTAATATTCCTCTGAATTATAACTACCCTATTAATTTTAATATTCACTTGAATTATAACATTTTTATTAATTATAATTTTCTACTAATATTCCTCTGAATTATAACTACCCTATTAATTCTAATATTCACTTGAATTATAACATTTTTATTAATTATAATTTTCTACGAATATTCCTCTGAATTATAACTACCCTATTAATTCTAATATTCACTTGAATTATAACATTCTTATTAATTATAATTTTCTACTAATATTCCTCTGAATTATAACTACCCTATTCTAATATTCACTTGAATTATAACATTCTTATTAATTATAATTTTCTACTAATATTCCTCTGAATTATAACTACCCTATTAATTCTAATATTCACTTGAATTATAACATTTTTATTAATTATAACTTTCTACTAATATTCCTCTGAATTATAATTACCCTATTAATTCTAATATTCACATGAATTATAACATTTTATTAATTATAATTTTCTACTAATATTTCTCTGAATTATAACTACCCTATTAATTCTAATATTCGCTTGAATTATAACATTTTTATTAATTCTAATATTCCCAACAAATCACATTTATCGGAACAACCTTACAGAGTAAATGAATTAGGTTTGCATAGGAACGAATTATGAAATTTGAAACATGTGTCATTGTTACAGGAGTGATGGCGCCTCAGCCTCAACTAAACATATTGTTAGTTTGAAGAATTTTGAGTCTTCTGCTAAATATTCTGAAAACTACCATAAACAATGTATTTCATTGCATTTATCATCTAACTATCAAAAGGCGGACATTACAGTAGTGATAATATTTTGGGAATCGAAATGTTTGTGTCACTCAAAATACAACAGACTCATTATAAAATACCGTCATAAAACGGACATCACTCATAACAGATTGTGTTTAGAAGATAGATCATGCAATGCGTAAATCTCTAGTATTATTTCTAATTCAAGTAATATTCCTAATACTAACTTATCAAGTATATACCCTGTCCCACCCTTGATAACTTGATTGTAAAATAACTTCTGTTCTTCAACTATTCCTACCTAAAAGTAAGTAAATAAAATTTCCCAATGAAATCACCAATATAAAATCGATAATCAATGTTTAGGGATATAAACGTCAATGGTACCATATATACGAGAGTGATGGATCACTAATAAAATCATAATAGGGGCATGATCACTGCCAGATATGTAAGTATGACAAGACTATTCTCATATTGTAAATAATAACAGGCTGAGAAAATAACAAAACATTAGACATCCATACACATCTAGACACTGTTTACTAACCTAAGTAGCTGTCATTTAGCTCACACAAATCTAGATCAGACTGAATACTATAACAAGGTGGTTTCAGAGTTTCAATTTAATGAACAATGATGAATGTTAAAATTGTGCACCATGAAAAACTAAGCTAGTAGCTGACTTATGAGCTTTACTGTATCCATTGCCCTGTATGTCATTAGACCAAAGGTAGAGAAAGTCTACCTGCTTTGGGACTTTCTTAGTAGTTTAACACTTTTCCTGTGGGAAAATGGAGTTTCACTTTAAGCATTAAAATTGACTCAACCTACCGAGCATTATTTTCTGAGGGGGGGAATTCTGCTAAAGGTGGAGGGTAGGGACGAGGTGAAGCTTTCTGATTATTACCAGAAGAATCACTTTCTTGTTCGCTGTTTTCCTCACCGCCAGGAGATGACAACAAACGAGAAGGAATGCCTCTCATTACTCTGAAAACAAACAAAACGGTTAGGTGGGATATTACTTACCACAACGTACCAAAAAAAATGGTATTTATAAAACATTTTCTCTTAAAAAATAAGTATAATTAATAACACAAACACACACACAGTATATTAGAGTCTCGATGATCCAAATTCCGTTATTTCGAGCTTCCGTTAAATTCGAGCCGATTTTATCATTTTTGAAAGAAAATTATGAATCTGACTACCTAGAAATGTTTATAGCTAAATGGTATGTAAAGGAAATGAATCTGGCTACCAAGAAATGTTTATAGCTATATGGTATGCAAAGAAAATGAATCTGGCTACCAAGAAATGTTTATAGCTATATGGTATGCAAAGGAAATGAATTTGGCTACCAAGAAATGTTTATAGCTATATGGTATGCAAAGGAAATGAATTTGGCTACCAAGAAATGTTTATAGCTATATGGTATGCAAAGGAAATGAATTTGGCTACCAAGAAATGTTTATAGCTATATGGTATGCAAAGAAAATGAATCTGGCTACCAAGAAATGTTTATAGCTATATGGTATGCAAAGGAAATGAATTTGGCTACCAAGAAATGTTTATAGTTTTATGGTATGCTTAGGAAATGAGTCTGGTTTCCAAGAAATGTTCATATAAAGTTCTATAAACATATTTAGTGCATTTTTAATTGGCTATGTTATAGGGGTTCATTAAAACCCCCATTTTCCGAATGTTCAAGAGAGTATTTCGTGTAATCCGAGCGGGTCTCCATTCCATCTACCTTGAATTATCGAGACTCTACTGTATATACATTTTTATTTAAATTTCACTACGAAACAGAATCCAAGTAAAAGAAGTTATAAAATTAACTATGGCAACAGGTTTTAGAATGAGATTCAATAAAAAATTGGTAACTGATAAATTGATTTACTCTTCAAATCATTATATAATCGTACATAAAGATTTAATGCTGTCATGAAAACCATTAGCATACCGTTGTGTTCAGCAGACACATTTTGTATAAGATCAGGGGACTGTTGAAACATTTCAGACACAAGCCAGACTCAAAACATTATTATAACTGTTTAGCTGTAGTTTAAACCGCCAGTAGTGGTGTATCTATTTATCTGTAGTTATTGCGCAATGTGTTGTCTGTGATCTGAGGTTATTTTTGTATTAAGTATTGGGTTAGAAATGTGTTTTGCGTTTAAAATGTGTTTTGGTTGAATTTTTTATTTTTAATATACTCTTCTTCACTTCGGTTAGGAAATTTTGTATCCATTTGACTACATTTTTGTGGATTGCCTAACTTGGAAATTGTTCTTGTGTTTATTTATGATGTTCATGTAAGACTTGTAGGTTTATATTGACAGTGTACAAGTTTGTTGTGTCTTGCATAATTGTGGGGAGCATGATTTTGAATGTATATTTATAATGTCGTTCATATAGGTTGATGAAATTTTTGTTTTATGTAATATAATAGCTGGGCCAAATATCACATGTGATTTTTATTATGTTTTTTGTCTGATATGTTTCGCTTCTGTTGCGTTTCTGGTTGTTATAAGTTTTGAATGGGTCTTTGCATTTGATCATGCTTCTTTTTAATGTGTGATTATGGAAAAGTAGGACAATTCTTGTTATTGTTATTTTACTAGTGTTGATTTTTGAAGTACATATTTATTATTTTTGTATTATATTTTGTGCATTATGGTGTCTATTAGTGTGTGTTTTTACCAGTTACACGGAGTAATGGTTTTATCATAGCGAGTTCAGCTGTTTTAAGAGTATTATGTATGGTAAGTTTCTCAGCGTAACATGAAGTGTGTGTGTTTTATTGGAAGACTTTACGAAAAACTTCAACATGGAAAACTAAATAATCCATCAATTTATAACATTACTTATAGATTTAAATAATAAAGCACTTCATTTAATCAACGTTAGATTCTTCTGGTTTTAAACTGAAAAAATAAAATGTGATTATGAAACAATTAATATCCAAATAAAAGTACAAACTCGTTAGAAATAACGACACTGCGCAAAACTTGCTTGAGCTTAACTAAAACAAAAAGCATCTGCGCAAAACTTGCTTGTGCTTAACTAAAACAAAAAGCATCAAGTATGTTACAAAATTCCTTGTTTTTACATAAGTATAATAATATTTACTAACAAATTTTAAACAAACAAAAAAACTCGAGAAGGAAAGCAAAGAAAACGACATAAACAGCATAAAAATTCTTGTTATAGTGTGTCAAAATGCACAATAAATAAAAATCAAATACCTAATTTTATTTCAAAGAAACATGTCTTGGTTATAGAAAAGCTAAAACTTTCATTAAGAACAAAACTGGAGTTTAAAACTTAGTGATTATTAATAGAAAACTAAAAACACACCAATATTACGTGAAAGTGCATGAAATTAAAATAAATTAATACATTTTTTAAATAAATTAAAAATCAGGTTTTATGTTAATAACTGTATTGTAATTTATTATAAATAGATAAACCTCCTAACCACAAAAACTTTTTATTTAAATTCTTATGATTTAAATACAAATTTTTTATGTTGTTTTAAATGTGATTTGCTAAAAAATATTTGATCTTGTTAACAAAAATGAACAGTAGCAAACTTCAAGAATATATTTTCCGTATCCAGAAAGTACGGAATTATTGTGAATAACTCCTGCTTGCCAGTTAATCCTCAGTCTGGCTTAGTCTCAACGTGTTCACATTTGATCCACTTTATATGTTTCAGAATGCAGAATATAAACTGCCTATAGAAATGCTTTGGCAAATTAAACAAATATGTGGTGAAAGTGCAAGTGAGTTGTTTTTTGAGTAAATGGTACTATGTACATTATAAACAATGAAAGAAAAAGTTTATTAAGAAATAAAGAAAAACAGATAATTTAATTTGGGATGCATTAGAAATACAGTTTTCAGGAGTTTCAATGTATCTTCTTCTTGTATTGATATTCTCTACAAATGGTGGCAGCCAGCACTTTCTTAGTCATTTGGGACCATAAGTACTAATCGTATTGGATTTAATCCCAAGAGTAAAGACCATAGTTTCAGAAGTCTGTTGTAAAACTGTTTTATAACTTGACACACTATCCAAAAGAGTGTAATGTTGATTATAGGAATTATAGGAAGATTTTGAGTCTTTTTGTGTTTTCTCTTTGATTGACAATTAAGAGTCCACTCTTACCAAGGTAAGTCTGTCAGTCTCCTAGTCCAAAATATATATATATATATATATATATTGATATTTCTTTTTGTGTTTTCTCTTCGATTGATAAAGACCACTGTGTGGTTGAAATATATCATTGTTTAAGTGCTTTTATGTGTTTCTATTTCAAGACTACAGTGTGGACTCTTACCAAGGTAAGTCTGTCAGTCTCCTAGTCCAAAAAATCTATATATATATATATATATATATATATATATATATATATATATATATATATATATATGAAGTTAATATATTACTATGTGAGTAATTTTATCCACCATTAAGTGCAATAATTTTACCTTGAGTGATGAGGCACCTTTCGGTCGTTGACCATTGTCGAATCACTCAAGTGATTCGACAATGGTCAACGACCGAAAGGTGCCTCATCACTCAAGGTAAAATTATTGCACTTAATGGTGGATAAAATTACTCACATAGTAATATATTAACTTCATAAAGTCAGTGCAACGGAAAAACAATGGATAATGTTAAATATCAAGAATATATATATATATATATATATATATATATATATATATATATATATATATATATATATATATCCTTTTGGCCAATCAGCATCCAGTGTATAGTTAAAAAAAAATAAACCTTATGTATAAATAAACATATACACATTTGTACAATGTTAAAGAACTCAAAATGTTAAAAATGTGAAAGTAAAACATATCCAGCTCTTGCCTACAACACAACTTCACCCTGTGAACATAAAGTACATCAAGAAACGACTTCCCCTTAGACCAATCGAAGGTTTACTAGATTTAAATAATCAGCACTCTAACAAATAGCATAAGCCAACTGAATAACTACTTAGTTTAATGCTTCAGTTTATGTTTACAGTTTACTTGGGGTCGTTATAAAGACTAGAACCTAATATTATTACAAAACGTAACTTCATAATAGTAATACGTTCTAGCCCTAATAATAGACATAAGTTAGTATAGTTATTTAGCCCTTTGACTAGCATTCACGTACCAGTACGTGAGATCGCGCGACGGCCAACGGGAGCATTTCCTTATATGCAAGTTCTATAATTTCTCTCAGATTACTATTGCTGTATTCTAGGTTAACTATTATCTGGATAGTAAATACTACACACTCACCATAATTTTTGGCCAATGTCTTTGGGGTTTTCCAGGTGTTTACAGATTGTTTCAAAGTTTGTGCAGTATTTTACAATCAATAGGCGATTGAATAATAAAGACATTTTTTTGTGTCCAAAGTCTGTGGTTTTTCCAACGTGTTTACAGATTGTTCCAAAGTTTGTGGGATATTTTACAAAAAAAAAAAAAAATTAACAGATAATTTTTAGCAAAGAAATTGTTATTAAACGTAAGGTAAAGTTTGGTTAACATGAGAAAATAAGTAAATAAAGAAAATATTACTGTAGTTTAAAAAACGAAAGAAAAATAAACAAATTTAAAAAAAATTAAAAGTGTAAAAATCTCTCAAAAATATGTTGCTCCCAGGGGCTATATCAGGGCAGGCACTTGTTGCTAATCATAGGGTTAGTTGGTTTATTCTATTTGTTAGAGATCATTTATTGTTAACAAAACTGAACATTAATATTATTAATAAAATTAAACTATATTTGTTAACATCAACTTTAAACTTAAGAGTATTCATAATAATATGCTTAGAAAAATATAAATATTCTCTAGAGCAATATAACTGTTTGGAATATTGTTTATAAGTAACTGTAAGTGTTGCAATGTTATGGAATAATGGTGTTAAGAATGTGTGAAATGATATAAAGAAAGCAAATGAAATCAGCCAAATTCTGTAGTGCAAGATGTGTGCTTGAATCTGTGTACCTCTCCCTACAAATGATTGCGTCAACTGACCGTCTAGGACGAGGAAACCTGAGTGGTAGTTGTGATACATCAGTAACATATTTTCCATCTCCTGCTCTGCGTCTACGTAGCCCTGGAGTAAGCTCTTGGTTTTCCTTTCTTGTATCAGGCAAAGTTACGCAGCGTCTGAGCTCTGTAGGAGCTGGTGTTGATGACACATTCTCAGCTTCAGCACTTAAAAACAAGCGATTTTCATCTGAACATCTAAATCAAAAGCAAAACAAAATAATTTATTGAGAGTTACAGTGAGAATAAAAATTTGTATAAAAACTAATGATTTTTGTAATAAAAAACTTGAAACAAGTCAAAAGAAATCTATTTGTCCAATATCATTTCAAAAATAAATTATAAATATTTGTTACTGGGGACAGTAACATAAAACAGAAGTAAAAAAGTTATACTATAAAATATTCACTTTTCAAGTGAGAGAATGGATGTGATACTTTAAAATAAGTTCAAAATAGTAATACAAGTAATTCTTAACACTTTCAAGCCTACGTCCGATTATAGATCAGGCCATTTAGTTAACACAAGTTGCCTACATTCGTGTATAGCTCGGGTTCCTGTATTTATTTCCACAGCAATGTAATACCGGCGTACTCTCAGTTTTATTAACACGTTGGCTGCGGCAGGAGCCTATCGGCTTTCGAGTGAAGGCTTCTCGGGTGCGGCGGAATATGGCCTATAGGCTATTCTCGTCCTTATTAATTACATGTCGGGTTTACGACTGCAGTTATTGCTTTAGTTTGCTGTTTCTCTTGTAGCGTGCTGGGTGTGTGCGTGTGTTTCTTGTGTAGCAATAGTTTCCCTTTTCGCTTACCAAAGGACGGTATATAATTCATTTGTTTTTGTAAATAAATAGTGTTAGTTTTAGTGTTTTATCTCTGTAAAATAATGGCTGGTACATCTAGAGACATGGTTTTAAATGTAAATAGTGCTTTGAACGATGTCGGTGACTACTCCGAGACTAGTTACGGTGATGAGTCCAGTGACATTATTGCCGCCGAGCTAGATGGTGAACTTATATCTACAGACAATGAAAGTGAGTCAGATGATGATGATTTGGACAATTACGACCCTACTTGGTGTCATTATAACACTATTGGTATGAGAGACATACCATTTACTCGACAGAATAGGCTTTTAGTAATAATTTACTTTATATAACAATAAATAGGCAAAAGTGTAATTTTTTTTACAATGGTATCTTCTAGCGGTACTGTGGAAGCTTATCGGCTTCCGATAACTGTGACGTCATAATATTAGCTGAAAAGCATTCAAAATGTTTTTTTTCCTTCTGATAAATTATTTATTTCATTATTATTTACGATATATGACAATAAATAGTCATAAGTAAAATTTTTCTTGCAATGTGACCTTTTAGCAGCGCTGCGGAAGTCTATTGGCTTCTGAAAATTATGACTTCATATTATCACCTGAAAAGCATTGAAATTATTTTTTTTCAGAAAACTGTCTTTTTCATTAAACTAAATAAAAAATTGTAAAAAAAAATTTCAGGACCGGTAGAAGGTATGCCCCAAGTTCCACCGCAGCAAACGTGTTAATATTGTTCTTTATATTAGTTATTCTATTTTACATGTCTTTACCTCTAGGCCATTCAGAGTTTGTATTAGAACAAAAACTTATTTGTTAAACTGTGGTGACAGAGAGCTATCAGACATTTGTTTGACAGATGTTGGTTTGGTCAGATAATTAGTTCAAGTTTGTTACTGTTTATTCTTAATCCCATCTATCAGTCATTTGGTTTATTTAATTTGTAGTTTATGTAATTTTTGTTCATGCTTCCAGTATGTTGTTCTTTGCTTTAAATTTATTTTTGAATTATGTAGTATATTTAGTTTTTATTTTTAGAGATATTACGCTTTAGATATAATGGCTAAAGATGCTTTGGAAAGGGATTCTATGTGAGATCTGTTCACTTTAGTCAGCTACAAGACAGTGAAACCATCTTGGCTGAGGAAATGTAAGTGACTCGATTTTAGAGTTTTCTAAATTTTAAAAGAAATATTTCTAAATTACATTTTCTTTTAGCTTTAAGATGATATATAACATGTAATATTTATTTTCATTTAAATGTAAAATATGTATAGTGAAGTGCAGTGATGTACAGTGTCGCTATTTATATTTTTTGGACTTTTTCTACATTTTTCAAACCATAGCACAACACCAGCTATGTTTAAGTAATCAATTCATATGCATATATTTCCCGAAAGCTTGTTTAATTCCCTTTACAACAATCTATAACTCGTTGTAAATATGATATTTATTATGTGTCAGGAATTTTTTATATTTTACCTAAAAACCTTTCAGGCAGATAGAGACGAGAGCCTACTAAAGGGTTAGACTTCAAAGTGTTAATAATCCAATATATACGTTCAATAAAATACAAATATCGAAATAATTACTCAAGATAAAAAGACTGAATTGAAGTATAAATTAAATGATTTATATAATAAATTAAATTCAAAACTTCAATATAATAAATGGGAAACAAAATAATTTATTAAAATACTACATACGTAAAAATATCAAATAAATAATATATAGATCTGAAAAATATGCAGGGCAATCATGGTACTAGCAAGACATATAAATGAAAAATGTAGTTAACATGTTTATAGATTTAAAATAACTCAAACTTAGAAAAATAAATTGCTCTAATGCATATAATCAAACAAAATTAAGTATTAACTAAATACACTAAAAATAAATCTCAGTAGCCACAATTAAACTAATTTATTCACGACAAATCCAACCTTATAAGCATTTCAGATACAAGGTAACATTTTCAAAATAATATGACACATTCATGATAACTTAAACAAGAAATAAATATTTATAATGGCAATTAAGCAGATGTCTTTGAAAAAGATTAGATGATTAGTGAATACTTATTCACATATAACATATTTTTTATATAATACATTACTATTCACAAAATAAAAGCATTATAATTGACATTAACCTTTGGATTAGCAACATGTGCCTGCCTTGATTTGGCCCCTGGGAGCAACATATTTTAAGATTTGTATACCTTTTGTTTTTTCTAATTTTCTCTAATTTTTTAAAATTATAGTAATATTTGTTGATATTTTTTTTAATCACTTATTTTCTCATGTTAACCAAACCTTACCTTACTTTTACTGACAATTTCATTGCTAAAATTATCTGTTAATCTTTTTTTTTGTAAAATACCGAAAAAACTTTCAAACGATCTGTAAACACATGGGAAAACCATATGCTTTGGACACAAAGGAAATTCTCCATTATTCAGCCGTTTGTTCATTGTAAAATACTGCACACACTTTGAAATGATCTATAAACACATAGAAAAACCCATAGACTTTGGAAACAAAAGAATGGTGACTATGTACTCTGTGTAGTATATATTGTCCAGATAGTTGAAATATTTAACCTAGAACACAGCACAAAGTTAAGCTGGACGCCTGCACGAAGAAGTAAGTAAGTAAGAACACAGCACAATACACAGGAAAACAAATCATAAACGTACGGCAATGCTAATCTGAGAGAAATGGTATAGCGTACATATTCGGGAATGCTCCCATTGGCTGTTGTGCGATCTCACGTACAGGTACATGAACGGTAATCAAAGGGTTAAATTCACACTTCATACTAAGCAAACTTGCTTACTAAATTGATTTTCTTTATAGTATATACCTATATTGTGATCCAGCTTAACATAGTGCTCTGTTTCATTGAGTTACAAAAGAGTTTTGTATTTTCCTTGTTTTTGAAGACTTTCTACAGCACCGGGTACATTTTTAAAAAATATTGATAATTGGAGTTTATAATTGAGATTTATATAAATAATTAACTCCATAAATTCATTTTACAAAATAAAAACTTATAAAAAATTCAATTACCAACTTAATTTACTGATAAAAACACTTAAAATTATCCTGTAAAATACCTGAAATAAAAATAAATCCAATAGCCTTTACTCCCCATTGAGAAATAAAATCGAAAATAAGAACAACATTTTTTACCAAACATACCTATTAAAAATCTTGAATAGATCAATTTTACAAATGTATTTATTGTATACTTGGATGTATTGTAGAAATGGCATAAGACTCAAACAGTATAAGACAAAACATTAACTTGTTTCAGACAATTATAGGGTCCATTATAAAAGTAAGGTACATTTTTTGGGAAAAATAGAATTATTGATTGTACCAGAACTTATACTTAAAATTCTACAAAATAGTCTCTCCCACGATCAATTGACTTGCGGAGACATCTCCGCAAATCCCATGGAACCAATTCAAGACCATAAGGGGTTTGAGGGACCACCAGGTTGCTCTGGACCTGGAAGTTGGTAATGATGAAGGCCATGTGGCTAAGGGCATAGTCATTGTGAAGTTCGATTGTGTCTTTGAAACGCGACCCGGCGTTTCAATACGGTAAAGGGATGAGTTGACAAGTTCTCCCTGTGGTACAAACTCAAAATGGGCAATTCCTCATCTCTGGATGAGTTTTACCTAAAACAGAACAGAGTTTGTGGCGATCTCCTCTCGACCCTCATTGAACCCGTTGTCCTGCTTCCAAGACTGTAACCTTGAAATGCAGTAGTTCTTGAAGACCTCTTAAAATATCTGGAATGTTTTGGTTTTTAAAGCAGCACACAAAACTTGATACTGTATTACTGTTCAAGTGAATGCCGGGTTATAAAGCAAAAAAAAAAAACACTTCTTGCAGAATCACATCTTTCTATTCAGACTGGTATTTTTAACCCTCTGCGATGGATTGCCACGTCACAATAAAATCATGTGCACTATTTTTATAAAGGATCCTGTATGAATAAGAGTTAAATGGAAAGCTAGCAGACAGCTAGCCACCACTCAATGGCCCCTGCTAAGCATTTTGCCACCTGAAAAATGTTGAGGCTAAACAAGTATTTGCTCAACATAAAAACAACGGAAAATTTACAGAATTTTTATTTAAAAATTTGTACAAAAATAAATCACTTAACAAAATTAAAATGTAACAAATGAAAACCAAATTGGGTTGGTTAATCACTTTTGAAAAAAATGTTCTACTAGACCCACCCAAATTACCAAAATAAAACAAAATAAGCTTTGGGAAGTACCTTCTTATTCAGTGGTTTAGGAAGGTACCACAGATTTGAAATGATGACATGTTTAGCAACCTCAGACGGATTCACAATGTTGGTGGTTATGATCCTATTTGTTTTCACTATGTTTAAAAAAAGATAAGATAAGAGAAATATTTTGGCAATAGTTTGCTTCCAACTGGAGGGAGTTTAGGGTTTAGGGCACTAAAAAAGGCCTACTACAGAACCAGAAAACACAGACATGAAATAATGACACCTTAAGCGAACAGCCAAGCCATTTTAATTTTCTAAACATTGATAACCCGATGTCAACCTATTGGAATCCAGCAGGACAACAGACATTGCCTGAGATTTCTGGCCTAAAGATCATCACTTTTTTGAGTTTTTATTTAAATTAAATTCTTTTTATACATTAAAAAAAATGTTAGAAGTATATTCAAGTAATTTCAATAACATTTTAGAAAAATAACTTTAATTAAATAGATTAATGCAAAATACTGAAAAACTCTCATTGGTTTTGCTAGTGATACATAGAGCTCTAAATAAGTCAGTATTAGTTTTCTACTTAGTAACCTGGTATTAATACCATTTAATGAATACTTAATATCTTTCAATGTAATTCTTATCTTTTAGTGTTATGAGAAAAATGGAAATCAAATAAATTAATAGTGAATTTATATCATGTTAGAAATTAAAAAAATTTAAGTACTTGTTTTTTTGGTAAAAAATGGTTTCATAAAATAACCAATAATATATTTCTTTAAAACTTGCGCAGTTTCTGTGTTGTACATCTTGAGGCTTTGTAAAATGTTCTTATTGATAGCACTTGGCAAAAAACCATCACTACTGTTATTTTTTAATATTCAAACCCACAATGCAGTAGTAAACTGCATTTTAGCGTTTAGTCAAAATTAATTTCAACACTTCCTTAAAAATTAGGTAGGGATAAAAAACTGGGGTTTTTATGTTTATTAGAAAAATTAAAATGATTCATTAAATTTGATAATGAAAGGAAAAACACTTGTCATACCAAGGTCAATAAAAAATATTCTCTATTATAAATTTTTAATTTAGCTTACTTCCCCTGAAATTTGTCTTAACTTTAAATCTGTAGTGTACACCACTAAAGAAAATGTATATATTTCTCAAAAGCATTTTACTTTACAAAATTATATAAACATTTTTGGTTGGCAACTGAAACAATGATGCCAATGATGTGTTTGATACTTCCATCAATGTTTATATAAGATGCTGATGTAGTCTGTTTTCTTATAGTGTTCTTAAGTGTACTACTGTGCATTGTTTGTATTGGATTCATACTTTGTGCTTGTGTCACAGTGATTTTTATAGGTTTTATTCTTATTTTTAATTGTATTTGCAGTATATGATGATAATGGCTGGGATTTCTAGTAGTCCTAATTTAGATACAGCTAATCTGAGTGAAATTCGCCGCTATGGAGACGACAATCACACAAGCTACAGTGACATACATCATGTGGAGGTGGATAGACTAGGAAGAAGATTTAGTTTAGCCCATATAATCTTAGTATGAGCCCACATGGTAGCCCCATAGTACTAAACCATGTGCGGGAAAATAAATTGGTTTGCACCTGGTGAAAAATCATCTTTTTGACCTATTTCTATTAAATGATATACTCATAGAAAATGTTGTTTTTGGTACTAATAAATAAGTCTAGCCGGTTTTTAGCATTAATTAATGAACATTTGACTGCTACAGACAAATCAGAGACTGAGAACTTAGAATATGTCTGATATATTGAAACTGACAAAAAACTTACTTAATACCGATTAACTACTTACTCTTTATAATTATTTATACTTTTTGAAACAATACATCTTTTACGGCAAGATTATTGCAAGATAATGCTAACATTAATGCTTGTAACTCATTTAGTCTTTGAAACAAAACATCTTTTACGGCAAGATTATTGCAAGATAATGCTAACATTAATGCTTGTAACTCATTTAGTCTTTGAAACAATACATCTTTTACGGCAAGATTATTGCAAGATAATGCTAACATTAATGCTTGTAACTCATTTAGTCTTTGAAACAAAACATCTTTTACGGCAAGATTATTGCAAGATAATGCTAACATTAATGCTTGTAACTCATTTAGTCTTTGAAACAAAACATCTTTTACGGCAAGATTATTGCAAGATAATGCTAACATTAATGCTTGTAACTCATTTAGTCTTTGAAACAAAACATCTTTTACGGCAAGATTATTGCAAGATAATGCTAACATTAATGCTTGTAACTCATTTAGTCTTTGAAACAAAACATCTTTTACGGCAAGATTATTGCAAGATAATGCTAACATTAATGCTTGTAACTCATTTAGTCTTTGAAACAATACATCTTTTACGGCAAGATTATTGCAAGATAATGCTAACATTAATGCTTGTAACTCATTTAGTCTTTGAAACAAAACATCTTTTACGGCAAGATTATTGCAAGATAATGCTAACATTCATGCTTGTAACTCATTTAGTCTTTGAAACAAAACATCTTTTACGGCAAGATTATTGTAAGATAATGCTAACATTCATGCTTGTAACTCATTTAGTCTTTGAAACAAAAACATCTTTTACGGCAAGATTATTGCAAGATAATGCTAACATTCATGCTTGTAACTCATTTAGTCTTTGAAACAAAACATCTTTTACGGCAAGATTATTGCAAGATAATGCTAACATTCATGCTTGTAACTCATTTAGTCTTTGAAACAAAACATCTTTTACGGCAAGATTATTGCAAGATAATGCTAACATTCATGCTTGTAACTCATTTAGTATTTGAAACAAAACATCTTTTACGGCAAGATTATTGCAAGATAATGCTAACATTCATGCTTGTAACTCATTTAGTCTTTGAAACAAAACATCTTTTACGGCAAGATTATTGCAAGATAATGCTAACATTCATGCTTGTAACTCATTTAGTCTTTGAAACAAAACATCTTTTACGGCAAGATTATTGCAAGATAATGCTAACATTCATGCTTGTAATTCATTTAGTATTTGAAACAAAACATCTTTTACGGCAAGATTATTGCAAGATAATGCTAACATTCATGCTTGTAATTCATTTAGTATTTGAAACAAAACATCTTTTACGGCAAGATTATTGCAAGATAATGCTAACATTCATGCTTGTAATTCATTTAGTCTTTTAAACAAAACAAAATGAGGACAACTCAGGATTTTTCGATTTGTGTTACACATTAGTATAAAGTAGAAAAAAAACAGAATATTTTAAAATATGTGTAGCAAATAGTGTTGAAGAATAAAAACAATAAACAAGCACGATGTTGTGCTGTAACAGCAGCAAATCATGATGTACAAACACTTGATCACCTCTCTGCATATACAACACACAGCAAGACAGACAGAAAGCAAGATTACCTTCCATTGTCTACAGTGGTTTCCATGAGACTAGATTTAGGACTTTTGCTTCCGCTCACAGGGACAGGAATTTTGCTGGTTTTGTTCGAATTTGCCATACATCTGCACACATTTAAAAAGGGCAAACATAGTTAGTTTCACCTGTAATAAACCCTTCCAATACTGAATTCATGATTTAGTAAAGATCATACTAAAGACTATACTGAAGGTCCTCAACAGCACTCTGAGTAGAGGCCCAAAAAGAAATATAGATAAAGGAAGATAATAGTTGCTCTTGGACCACACATCAGAAATGTAAACTTCTATGCCGGTAATGTTTAACTTGATAAATATCATAAATTTTAATTTACAATATGGAAAGTAAAGTAACCTATGAATACGACAATGGTGTTGCAATTATATCTTACCACTTAATTTAATAAAACAATATATTTCTGAATCTATAAGAAATTATATTGACAATGATTTCACATATCCTCTATGTCAGGGGTTCCCAAACGTTTTGGTATTACACCCCCTCTTCTTGAAATCAAAACCTCACATACCCCCCTCCACTTTACACTATAAATAAATGGCATGGACATATTAAAAAGATATATATATATATATATAAAACATATATATATGTTAACAATATTGTGTAAACAATATATTTATTTATACATACTTTTACAAGAAACATGATATAACATTTTAAGTTTTAATTTGTGAGGTAAATTTTAACTGATAAGAGAAAAATCTGTTAGTGAGATGCTTGATGTCATGTTGATTTAATTTCTAGTTTAAAAAATTTGCACAACCTTTACTTATACTTCTTTTATAAATGCATACATTTCATTCAAATTTTCCGAATATCATGTTCAATTAAATTACCTATGTAAAAATAAATGCGGTATTAATTTTGTAATAAGTTTTTATAAATTGTGTACTTAAATTCAAACTAAATGAGAATTTATCTTACTATTTCCCCGAATTGCCTTCACACCCCCCAGTTTGGCAACCTATGCTCTATGTGAAGGCGAAAACCGCTGTTAACGTTAAAGTAGTGCCATATTCTTTGCCATGACACTTAGTTTATTTTCGATTTTATGAAAAATGGTTTTAAATCTGATGTCTTATGTCCAGTCATCCTCACAATTACAAGTTCACCTATAGAAGTTTACACTTAATCAGCCCGTATTAATTAAATAAAGCTTGCATCATTATAATTTATGGTTATTTATTATTATTTCACTAAAACACTTGTAAATACTTTACAACTTGCCTATAGTGCACTTACTTATATTTGTTGAGGACGGCCGTTTTAGGAGATGTGTTCCATTGTCAACCAAGACCGTAACTGATCTTGAGGTTGTTGTAGGTTAGGGTGGAAATGTTGGTGTATTTTGGTGAGTATTAGGAGTTATGATGTTGAAAAGTGTGTGTGAATTAAACATCATAGCTCATAATACTCACTAAATACCCCCACCATAACCTACAAAAGCTTCGAGGTGAGCTACAGTCTGTCCATCTCCCGAAACAGCTGTCCTCAACAAATATAAGTAAGTGCTACTTTACGCAAGTTGTACAATATTTACAAGTGTTTTAGTGAAAACTAGTATCTCACGTGAAGATGGAATCAACAAATATAAGTAAGTGCTACTTTACGCAAGTTGTACAATATTTACAAGTGTTTTAGTGAAAACTAGTATCTCACGTGAAGATGGAATCAACAAATATAAGTAAGTGCTACTTTACGCAAGTTGTAAAATATTTACAAGTGTTTTAGTGAACACTAGTATCTCACGTGAAGATGGAATCAACAAATATAAGTAAGTGCTACTTTACGCAAGTTGTACAATATTTACAAGTGTTTTAGTGAAAACTAGTATCTCACATGAAGATGGAATCAACAAATATAAGTAAGTGCTACTTTATGCAAGTTGTACAATATTTACAAGTGTTTTAGTGAAAACTAGTATCTCACATGAAGATGGAATCAACAAATATAAGTAAGTGCTACTTTACGCAAGTTGTACAATATTTACAAGTGTTTTAGTGAAAACTAGTATCTCACGTGAAGATGGAATCAACAAATATACGTAAGTGCTACTTTACGCAAGTTGTAAAATATTTACAAGTGTTTTAGTGAACACTAGTATCTCACGTGAAGATGGAATCAACAAATATAAGTAAGTGCTACTTTACGCAAGTTGTACAATATTTACAAGTGTTTTAGTGAAAACTAGTATCTCACGTGAAGATGGAATCAACAAATATAAGTAAGTGCTACTTTACGCAAGTTGTACAATATTTACAAGTGTTTTAGTGAAAACTAGTATCTCACGTGAAGATGGAATCAACAAATATAAGTAAGTGCTACTTTACGCAAGTTGTAAAATATTTACAAGTGTTTTAGTGAACACTAGTATCTCACGTGAAGATGGAATCAACAAATATAAGTAAGTGCTACTTTACGCAAGTTGTACAATATTTACAAGTGTTTTAGTGAAAACTAGTATCTCACATGAAGACGGAATCAACAAATATAAGTAAGTGCTACTTTACGCAAGTTGTACAATATTTACAAGTGTTTTAGTGAAAACTAGTATCTCACGTGAAGATGGAATCAACAAATATAAGTAAGTGCTACTTTACGCAAGTTGTACAATATTTACAAGTGTTTTAGTGAAAACTAGTATCTCACGTGAAGATGGAATCAACAAATATAAGTAAGTGCTACTTTACGCAAGTTGTACAATATTTACAAGTGTTTTAGTGAAAACTAGTATCTCACGTGAAGATGGAATCAACAAATATAAGTAAGTGCTACTTTACGCAAGTTGTACAATATTTACAAGTGTTTTAGTGAAAACTAGTATCTCACGTGAAGATGGAATCAACAAATATAAGTAAGTGCTACTTTACGCAAGTTGTAAAATATTTACAAGTGTTTTAGTGAAAACTAGTATCTCACGTGAAGATGGAATCAACAAATATAAGTAAGTGCTACTTTACGCAAGTTGTACAATATTTACAAGTGTTTTAGTGAAAACTAGTATCTCACGTGAAGATGGAATCAACAAATATAAGTAAGTGCTACTTTACGCAAGTTGTACAATATTTACAAGTGTTTTAGTGAAAACTAGTATCTCACGTGAAGATGGAATCAACAAATATAAGTAAGTGCTACTTTACGCAAGTTGTACAATATTTACAAGTGTTTTAGTGAAAACTAGTATCTCACGTGAAGATGGAATCAACAAATATAAGTAAGTGCTACTTTACGCAAGTTGTACAATATTTACAAGTGTTTTAGTGAAAACTAGTATCTCACGTGAAGATGGAATCAACAAATATAAGTAAGTGCTACTTTACGCAAGTTGTACAATATTTACAAGTGTTTTAGTGAAAACTAGTATCTCACGTGAAGATGGAATCAACAAATATAAGTAAGTGCTACTTTACGCAAGTTGTACAATATTTACAAGTGTTTTAGTGAAAACTAGTATCTCACGTGAAGATGGAATCAACAAATATAAGTAAGTGCTACTTTACGCAAGTTGTAAAATATTTACAAGTGTTTTAGTGAAAACTAGTATCTCACGTGAAGATGGAATCAACAAATATAAGTAAGTGCTACTTTACGCAAGTTGTACAATATTTACAAGTGTTTTAGTGAAAACTAGTATCTCACGTGAAGATGGAATCAACAAATATAAGTAAGTGCTACTTTACGCAAGTTGTACAATATTTACAAGTGTTTTAGTGAAAACTAGTATCTCACGTGAAGATGGAATCAACAAATATAAGTGCTACTTTACGCAAGTTGTACAATATTTACAAGTGTTTTAGTGAAAACTAGTATCTCACGTGAAGATGGAATCAACAAATATAAGTAAGTGCTACTTTACGCAAGTTGTACAATATTTACAAGTGTTTTAGTGAAAACTAGTATCTCACGTGAAGATGGAATCAACAAATATAAGTAAGTGCTACTTTACGCAAGTTGTAAAATATTTACAAGTGTTTTAGTGAAAACTAGTATCTCACGTGAAGATGGAATCAACAAATATAAGTAAGTGCTACTTTATGCAAGTTGTACAATATTTACAAGTGTTTTAGTGAAAACTAGTATCTCACGTGAAGATGGAATCAACAAATACTATTATTTATTATTGTTTGTTTTGCTAATAAATTTTGAATTATCAAATACAGTAAAATAAGGGATACTTAAAGGTAATTATGGTCACAGTATGTTAATTTCAAGTTTCATGCATATAGTTTTATCAAGACACATGATGTGAAATTATCGAGTGACCCAATGTAAAAGTTTTACCATGGGTTATATAATGTAGTCGCAATATATGTAGTTTCAGTCATTTAACCCAATCTAAATGTTTCAAAGAACTACTAAAAGCAAAGCATTTTACAAATTTGGTTATTCACACAAAAACACACAACATTTCAAAAACCAACATATTTTACATTAAATGTTATCAACAAGTTTTTCTAATAAACAAGGTAATTAAATGATAGCGGAAATACAGGAGCAGGTTCCAATGTAATTTAAAATAACTAAAACGATGTTGTTCATTCATCACATACTTGGCAAGGCAAAATGTTACTAAGTTGGCAATGTTTAATGTCTTGTTGGTGAATGAAACAACCTTGCATTTGAATTTGTTGTGGCATAGGATTAATAGGTGAGTTAGATATGTAAGAAGTTTTAATGTACCAGTTAGACAAAATGTTTTATTATTTTATTAATAATTGCATCCATAATTCATTCTTGTTTTAGCAGTTTTTTGTATTTAAGCAAAAAACTATATGAAAACTACTATATCCAGTGAAAGCAATCTATGAATGTCATAAAAAAGCTGTGTTAATGCAAATGAATAGCTAACTTCAATAGGCCAGCTTACTTATCTCAATGTACTTGCGCTCTATCTTTCGAAACTTCAAATTCTGTATCAAGCTTTTGGCACACTCTATTTGTACTTTATCCACTTTTGGATTATGGCAAATCCATGTATATTCTAGTGATTCATGGACCTCAAAATTTTCAAGGTTAAAAACAAGAGAGTCATAACCAATTCAGAAACAAAAAAAGGGTTAGCAGATAATTTTTTAAAGATATTAGCGTTTATTTAAGACCTGTTTTCTGATATTTTCTTAGCCATTTGTTCACATGATAAAGAGCTATTGCTTGCAGCTTGATCATAAAGAAGTGTGGTTATATTGATTACTACAATTACAGAAATTTTAAATCCTTTTGTATCATAAATTTAATACATTTCTTATACTGTATCTATAAAATAAGTGTATGGAAGAAATGATTGAATAGCCTGTGTGTTTATCATAATTGGTTAATCTACAGCCAAGGAGCTCCAACATCATGTAAAATCCCTTTATTTGTTACGTTCAGTATGTTAAATATGAGTCCAAGTATGAAATTTGTCGCTAATTTCAAAATTTGGTGGTATGATAAATTATGATTTTATTAGAGGAAAATTATTTTTCACTTTTTAGTAAGTAATAATTTTATATTTGGGTTCTTTTATTTTTGAATTTGGTTCTGTTTTTTTTAAAAATTTTATATTATAATTAAAACACAATAAACTAATTTTTTTAAAATAACAGTTCATAATTAAAAAATAATTTACCTCTTTTTAGTGTCGCCTTCTGGTACTGGTGACAAGCTGTGTTGAGCTTTACTATTTTCCTCAGTTGCATCGAAATAAATGGAAGCAGGCTCTTCTTTGCTGGCACTAACTGGGCTGCAGCCACCTTGTCCTAGAATCGTGAATAAAACTTGCAATATGAACACCTTTTGCTACAAAAATAAAACTATAAAAATAACCTTTGTGCACATTTCACTAACGCATTTAGCATCTTAGGAAAGTTACAACCGATCTGTTTTATCAAGTTGAAGAGATTAACCGTATTAGCGGTTTTGTTTTTTAGTTGAGGGTCTATAATTTTGAAACTAAAGAAATTAAATAACCTGGTCATATTTTACCTATTTATAATGTAATAATAATAATTGCATAGAAAAAACTGTTAAACATACAACAGATTACAAAAATCTAAAGGTGTCTGTATGTGAGTTACTCAATCACCTACAAACTATTGGATCAATTGAGCAGAAATTTTACATGGCCATTCTTATGATCTCTGGTTAACACATAGGCATATTTTTCTTTAGAAATTTCGTCAGGGCACCGCCCCACTTGCTTTGAAAACTCACTTAACACTCAATTATATATTTGATTTGGCTTAATCAGCTGATAATTACCTGTAAAAGTCACTTTTAAACACATTTAAATAGCTGTTAGTAAATGTTTGTTGTTATTCATCTTTCAAAGTTAGTTATACTTTACAAATGTCATGTTACAAGTAGAAGCTTTTCCTTCTTTTGGTTTCTCAAGACAACAATCGGTAAGTTTATAGTTTGATATATTTATTGGGATTTAATTTCAGTAAATTAAATTTGTTTCACATACTTGAAACATATAGAATTGCAGCTGTTGTATATTTGTTGATGTACAGGTATGATAACCTTGAAACTTGAAGCCATTGTGGTCGTTTTACCTGACTTTGCGTTTCAAGCGGAAGTAAACTACATATTTTCATTAAAGAAAACAAAGCTGTAAATGTCGTTTAAAGTCTGTTTTATAGAAATTTCTTTTGTGTAAACATGTTCATATTAAAAATAATTTCAACAACCTAGAATTAACTTATCTCATCACTGTTTTGTATTTTGGAATGCAATAAGCACAATACAAATATACGCCAACCCCGTATGAAGGATGGGTACTCTGCTACTAATCTATAATACTGATAAACATGAATAACAACAGTGAAGTTATGCATTATACTACATTTGTAATGACTTCTACCAAAATGTAAATCCTGCTATAAATGTGTCTGGCTTAGAAAATTAAGTTACCTTACAGAATACATCTCACATTAATAAACAGGTTTACAATAAAAACAAGTAAGAAAAACATTGCTAAAGAAATTAAGCTGGCAAAGCAGAAACTCAGAACTGTTAAGGCACAGGTGCTTAAAAAAAGAGAAAGATATACGATTAGTAGGAACTTCATTCTCCTTATGCTTAGACTTACTGGAGAGTCAGGATTGATAAATACACAGTATACGCAACTTATTCTTCTTGCAGTTACTATGGACCGTAAACATGCGACCGAATATTGGTGTCAATAACAACAGAATTACTTGTGACTATACAAGCGGAATTTCTCGGCATGGAATGGACACCGACATTCTGTGTGTCATGATAAACGGGCATATTATTGGTGGATATCTTCTTGTGTCGATTGTGCCTGAGGAGAATCAGCGCTGTATTTGCTGCTCCAGGACGAATAACTGCTTCCCGAAGGTCCTGGTACGTCCACAGTATGTGAAGGACCACCATCAAATGCGATTTGATTGAACAACTGAGATACTTTCATTCTAGTACATGCACCAACATTAGGAGGAAAGTTATGCACGATTGGAACAAAAGTGTTTACACGTGTATGCAACACAATGAATGGAGCAAGTAAAAGCAGACGATTCTACACACTACCGCAGTCAACAAAACACTTGCAACTGGTTGGTCCAATATTTATCTTTTGTTGTTCTACCCTCGGACACCCGGAGCGTTGCTTCCGCTGCAGGCTGACATTCCGTGATTATTCGGTAGCATTTTTACAGTCTGTATAGTATTGCCCTTAGCTTTAAGAATTATCATTGAAAAAATAATTTATTATAAAAGTTGGAATAGACTGTATTTAATCACTTTCTAACAGCTTTATATAAAATGTTATTCACAAATCAGATTTATAAAGACATTCACTTGCAATATACAATAAATACATTACTATGGCCTATATATCCTAATCTGTGCAATAAAATTAAAAAAAAAAAAAAAAATACTAATGAAAAACAACACACAAATAAAAAAAGTTCAATTTCCTGCACTGGTTTAGGCAAATTACATTTTAGCTTTAGTTTTTAATATAAGGGACCTATTTATTTTGAGGGTTTGTTAGCTATTTTATACTATGCAAACAATAACTGATGATCACAATAATAATACCGCATTAAAGAAAAGTGTTCTTACAAGTGTCCTAATTTTCCCTTATATTTTTGTATGTAGGATTAAATATTTATTATTATATATCTACTTCCTAGAATGTGTATGACTAGTGGCTGTTAAATTTGTTTTTAACCTCTCAGATATTTAAAGTTTTTTCAGATATATTTTGGAAAGTCCCGATGGTAGGTGGTGCCAAATTTTAAAAACTTCTATTTAGAACTTGTAATTTCACTTTTAAACTGGCATAGTAAAGCTGTCAATATGGTCACAAATAATAAGGAACCATGAAGGCAATAGGGTATTTAGATTAGATAATTCAAAGGATTTATAGAAGTAACTGGGATTTTCCAGGCGCCTAAAAAGCAATAAGCACATCCGTTCTCCAATCTTTTGCTAACTACTACAACACATATATAAAACCACCAGTGATCTTAAAGGTAAATAATAGCATGATAACTAATTGGCATTAACAGGGCAGTAATCAAAGGTTTACTGTAATGTGAAGAATAAACAGAATTATACCTTTAGCTTCAGTTTTACTGGCATCTAAGTCATTCTTTTTCACTTCCTTTGAGTTAGTTACATTATGTGTAGAGCCATCATTAGAACGGTCGATTACTCGGATTTCTAGTCTCCCAGAAACTGGTTGTATATCCACTTCTTCTGAAAATAAGGACTTTTTACATGTGTAATAATTGAAAATATATATCAGTTGATATAGATAATATAACATGATTATGTGCTCACTAACATACACTACATTGTACAGTGAATGAACCATTTGTGTCACTGAACAGTCATGTTTACGAATGAAAAAGAAGTTAAAACCTATCAATGCTCCTTTCCTTTTTCTATATTGCTATATCTGTATTTTTCATGTCCCCAAAACCTTATAAACTAACTATCAATTTATAAACTAGAGCAAACTAAATAGGCAGTGAAAATATACAGACCTATACTTTTGCTTCAAAATGATATATAACAAGTAATATTTATTTTCATTCTAAAGTAAAATGTGTTAAGTGAAATGCAGTGATGTACAGTGTTGCTATTTTGTTATTTTTATTTGCTTTTTATATATTTTCCAAGGGACCATCTTCACATCTGTATGTAATAAACAAATTCATATATATAATTTGCTGTATATATATATTTTATTAAAACTAGAGATTTTTTTATATATTACTTAAAAATCCCAAGACTGTAATAGACAGGATCTATTGAAGTGTTGAAAAAGCTATTTACAGATATTTCTATTTTAATAAAGTTGGAAACACATTTTATCACCTACAAAAACTTAAAGATCTTACATTATCTGATGGCAGCCATACTTTCAAATTTAGTCCAACCAATAAATCCTGCTCTATTGGCACTATTAATAAAATAACACCTAAACTTAAACTTAGCTTGTAAGTAACAAAGACCAACCCTCAATCAACCATTGACTTTTCCACTTGTTTAATCAAAAATTGTACCAGTGATTGATTCATCTACTAAACCGTTAGTACCATCTCTGCACCTCTCAGTTACAGTTCTAAAAGTATAACACTTATGGTTTTGTTAAAGTGTTCAGAATATAATTATGTTGGTCACCTTAATGTAAGGAATAATGAATACCTCGTGCCATTTGATATCATGCCACTTAATCAAAAATAATGGTAATTTTTTGTTTTAGCGGCCACCTACAATATTTTGGAAAGTTGTTCAAAACCAACAAATAGGACGATATCCGCAAGAATTTTTTTTTTACTGAGGAAAGTTACTTTTTTCAATTTAAAAATCAGGGTAAAAAATTTAGTGCGGAGGGATAAGTTGTGAATGGTTGCGGTGTGATACAAATGTTTTGTGATGTCACGACTGTAGTTGGTGTTTTAGTGATCTAAACTTTATGAAAGAAAAACATGTCCTAAAGCTATATTGATATTATTTTTCTTATTGCCAGGGAAGGTGAATTTTATATATCTATATTGAAATATACCTATGAAGTATGCAGTCATAATAGATTTGGTTCTAATTTTATACATAAAATGATCTTTATCAATAAAAAAAGAGTAGAAAAGATTGAAAATTACCACAGATGAGTATAACTACATTTTCCTTCCTTCTGACAGACTATTAATATCTGAGTTAAATTAATCAATATTTATACAAATAACATATAGTACTACATCATAGAATATAAATCTGTGCATCTGTGACATTTGGATATTTACCCTTATAACAAATCTGTGATTAATTTCAGTCTTTTCTTATCTTTTTTTTTTTTATTGAAAAACATCATTTTATGTTCAAAATATTTCAGTAATGTGATATGTTTTTATATGTGTCTATTTATTTATTTCAAAGAAATTGCAGTTTTTACTATTTCCACCAGGTAAGCCTGTCAGTCTCCTATCTAGTCAAAAAATTCCTAAATAAGCTTTAAGCTCTACTAGAACTAACCTAAATATAAAATCAATATGTTTTGCTTACAGAATGTATTTAATGATTTTAAAAAAATCTCCTTTAAAACAGTCGGAAAAGCTGTATCATTCTTATCGCAACTTCTAGACTCACTAATTGAAACAATGAGAAATTTCTTTACCTTCTTCAATGGTAAGTTTTGCTGTAGCTAATGAAGATTCTTCTTTCTCAGCAGAAATTCTGTTGTTAACTTGCAATGTTTGCAGCCTGGGCGGTGTTAATTCCTTGGTTTTTTCTGGGTGGTCAGCGAGAACTATATTCTAAAAGTATAAATACAATTCAAAGTTTAATGAACTACAGTTTACTATGTTGACAATACTAAAACTGTTAAAATTTTTACAATAATACATTATACCAAGGTAATGTAAATACAGTGATTTATTAATGAAGGTTAAATAAATATATTTGCTTATTTTACAAAATTTATCTCAAGTTGACTTCTATGAAGGGTTAAAGATTTTCAATATAGACATGGTTAATGTAAGACTTCTATGAATGGTTAAAGATTTTCAATATAGACATAGTTAATGTAAGACGTCTATGAAGGGTTAAAGATTTTCAATATAGACATGGTTAATGCAAGACTTCTATGAAGGGTTAAAGATTTTCAATATAGACATAGTTAATGCAAGACTTCTATGAAGGGTTAAAGATTTTCAATATAGACATGGTTAATGTAAGACTTCTATGAAGGGTTAAAGATTTTCAATATAGACATGGTTAATGCAAGACTTCTATGAAGGGTTAAAGATTTTCAATATAGACATGGCTAATGTAAGACTTATGAAGGGTTAAAGATTTTCAATATAGACATGGTTAATGCAAGACTTCTATGAAGGGTTAAAGATTTTCAATATAGACATGGCTAATGTAAGACTTATGAAGGGTTAAAGATTTTCAATATAGACATGGTTAATGCAAGACTTCTATGAAGGGTTAAAGATTTTCAATATAGACATGGCTAATGTAAGACTTATGAAGGGTTAAAGATTTTCAATATAGACATGGTTAATGCAAGACTTCTATGAAGGGTTAAAGATTTTCAATATAGACATGGCTAATGTAAGACTTATGAAGGGTTAAAGATTTTCAATATAGACATGGTTAATGCAAGACTTCTATGAAGGGTTAAAGATTTTCAATATAGACATGGTTAATGCAAGACTTCTATGAAGGGTTAAAGATTTTCAATATAGACATGGCTAATGTAAGACTTATGAAGGGTTAAAGATTTTCAATATAGACATGGTTAATGCAAGACTTCTATGAAGGGTTAAAGATTTTCAATATAGACATGGCTAATGTAAGACTTATGAAGGGTTAAAGATTTTCAATATAGACATAGTTAATGTAGAACTCCTAAATCAGGGATATAGAGAATAAATCACGCGTGCAGAGTTGAGTATTAGAAAGCTATTAAAACCAGTGCTGCCAATAATGAAATACCTACCTTATCTTACTTTGTCGTTCATAACATATTAATGTTAACCTTTTTTCACAAATTATTACTCAACTTAATTAGGCAGTATTACTCAATAATACCTGTTAATACCATATAAACCTTCTATTTATATTAATAGTAATAAAACTGTTAAAGTTAATACTCAACACAACTTATTTGCCGAGGCCACTGAAATAGAAATTAATTCTTACCCACCGAGTCACTTGGAATACGAACCATTTAATCCGTAATGGGTTAACTGATTTAATTCTTACCCACCGAGTCACTTGGGATACAAACCATTTAATCTGTAATGGGTTAACTGATTTAATTCTTACCCACCGAGTCACTTGGGATATGAACAATTTAATCTGTAATGGGTTAACTGATTTAATTCTTACCAACCGAGTCACTTGGGATATGAACCATTTAATCCGTAATGGGTTAACTGATTTATAGAATTTAACAAAACTTCAGTATAAAATTAGGTGAATAGAGTGTGCTAGCTTACAAAGCAGGAATAGTCAGATAATGTTAGTTAAGCCTATGAGGTTAAGTTTTATATCATAACAGTAAAAATAACTTTAACACATCCAGCACCGCAGCTATATTGGAAATCTCATCAAGCTACTGACGGATTTCCATTAACTTCCACATTTGACGGCATTGTATTACCTCAAAATCTATACTTAAATGCTTAGTTACAAACAGTAAAAAGAGGGAACTTCACTTCATAATTATAATATAACTTCAGTCATAGTGAATTTTGTTTGTATAACTGGAGAAAATGGAACGAGAGAGAGAGAGAGAGAGAGAGAGAGAGAGAGAGAGAGAGAGAGAGAGAGAGAGAGAGAGAGAGAGAGTAGAGCTTGCCCTAGTGAGAGTGAGATAGGAGAGCGAGATGAGTGGTGACAAACAGACCAGAAATTGTTCAGATTGTCTTTGTTGCTGGTCATAAACAATAATAATATTTTTGATATTTCATACAGGCATTTGCTTTAATCGTTTAATTCATTCAAAGGAATAATAGATAAATAGGGCATAGTTGATAGTTAATTATTTGTCCTATAAATTACACGACAGACGTATTTTAGCAGTTAAGAAAACAACAATTGGAATCGGCACTTTAATCAATAGAATAGAGAATCTGGTATCGACGATTACTCAATACCATTATATGGTATCCCTGGAATCGAGAATTGGAAATTGCCCAATCCCTAATAATCAGTATTATTATCTGGAGTTCAGAAAGGAGAAATACTCTTCCTACAATAAAACACCTTAACCCTGCTGTAGCTAAAATTTATAATAAACCTAATAATAAATACTGGTTTTGGGAAATTCGTTATGAAATAATTTCAATTGCATATATATTTTTCTGATTATCACTAACATTCTCATGCCTTAACATTTCAAAGAAACTAAAACTTTGAAAATTAAAATAATCATAGTTCACATCTAGAAAACAAATTACTATTATCCTAGTGTGGAAATGAGCTTTGTAATGAGACATAAATTGTTTCAAGTTAATAATAAAGTGCTCAATTTACATTTCAACCCTTTGATTAGTATTCACATACAAGTACGTGAGATTGTGCAACAGCCAGCGGGAACATTCCCTATATATGTACGTTCTACCATTTGTCTCAGATTAGCATTGTCGTAAATTTATGATTTGTTTTCGTGTGTATTGTGCTGCATTCTAGGTTAACTGTTTGTAACTATCTGGACAATAAATACTACACAGAGTACATAGTCAGCATTCTTTTGTGTTCAAAGTCTATGGGTTTTCCCACATATTTATAGATCGTTTCGAAGTTGTAGTATTATTCAATGAACAGGCGATTGAATAATGAAGAAGTTATTTTGTGTCCAAAGTCTATGGTTTTCCTCATGTGTTTACATGTCGTATCGAAGTTTGTGCGGTATTTTACAATGAATAGGTATTTTACAAAAAAAGATCAACAGATGATTTTTAGCAAAGAAATTGTCAGTCAAAATAAGGTAAAGTTTGGTTAACGTGAGAAAATAAGCGAATAAAAAAATATTAATATAATTTAAAAAATTAGAGAAAAATTAGAACAAATTAAGAAAAAAGGGTAAAAATCTTTCTAAAATATGTTGCTTGCAAGAGCTATATCAAGGCAGACACATGTTGCTAATTGAAGGGTAATTGGCTAATAATATTTTGTTTTCTTTTTCTATTTGTTTTTTTGTACAAACGAAATGACCATTTTTTTTGTTTCAGTGATTATACAGTTTATTAGTTAATATTAGTGTGGAACATAGTGTTGCAGGTGCATTAAGATGTTTGTCCAAGATATCTTGTGGGCAGTTTATGGGTCTCTTCGAAATGTCCCAAACTCACACCACAGGATATTTGTTTGATCAAAACATCCTTCAAGACCAAATGGGACCAATACAAATTTCCCATACAAGCTCTATAAAATACTCTAACAAACTTGTAGTTCTGAACTACTAACTGATTGAGAAATATGAGAAATTGTGTAGACATATTCTGAAGCAAAAGCTAACATAACACCAGCATTTTATAATTAATTAAAAATAACTTCTGAAAAAAAAATTTCAAGCTAATATGATCACAAGCTAATAATTTCATACAAGTTGTTGATAATTTCAGATAAACAGAAGTATATATTAAAATGCAACATCCGATAGTGAGTTAAATTAACTCGAATAGTGAAATTGTCAATTGTTTAATTACATAAGTAATTCTGAGGAACATGGCCAAATCTCTTATAAAAGTCAAGAAAGGAAAAAAAGTTTTATATTTTTGTTCATTTAAAACAAAGTACAGTATTGGGTATATGAAATAAATTATTTCTGTTTTCAAAAAAAAAGGAAACAAGAAACATTTAGTAATTATCAACACAAAAGTTTCATAGAAAGTCTTCATTATTATGGCACTGAAATGATTGCAACTTAATCAAAACTGACTTTAGTTTATACTTAACTTCAATACAGATAGGGAAGGAAAGACACTAAAATTTGGAATATTTTTTAAGCCCTAAAGTTTCTGTGAATCAGTCAAAGCAACAAACAAGCTTTGAGTTCTGCTAAAACTAACCTGTGTGTGTGTGTGTGTTTAGACTAGCTGTCCATTTTAAAACATACTGATGCTTGAAAATGCAAACACAATTCTGTAAACCAGCTTGCCAAGAAGCAAGGAATTTCTTGTTAAGAAGTGTAAGTATTCTTTAATTTTGTATATAAATATTGACACTAAATCACTAATTATAACATTATGAAACTGTATTAGTTGAGTTTTTTTCTATAAAATTCAAAACCTCAATTTAAATTTTAAGTCTGTTTATCCGGTCTGTTGAAGTGCGCTAAATTTAAGTTAACTGTGATATAAATTAACAGTTTATTTTAAAATTGTTCATTAAAAATCTAATAAGTAAAATTTTACTAATATCTAAAACAATATAAATATTAGATATGTGAAAGCATTCTAAACAAGAAATGAGGCACAATTACACAGTTCTGCCCAAATACCGACAACTAGTTATCACCCAACACCACAGACTCGTGACCTCTGCCATTTGTACAATATAATGGTAACAAAATTTGTAATTGACAGACACCATGAATTGCTAGAACCTTGAATATGATCACCAGTAACCAAGAAATCCAGGGGTGCCAATCTAATACATGCATCTCCCAAAATTCATAAGTACTCTACGTTATATTTCTAAACAAAAAGGCTATACTACCTTTTTAAAGAATTTGTCTATACAAATATTATTATAAACAAAAAATATTAATTTGTTATCTTCTTATATCTACCCTATTTAATTAGAAACAAAATATTTTCTATATTTAGACTCCCCAATTTTTTTTATAAAAGGAATAAATGACATGTTTATTTCATCCGATTTTATATAGATACTAGCAGAGTCCCCATCCTTCGTATGGGGTTGACGTATATTTGTATTGTGCTTATTGCATTCTAAAATACAAAATTCAGAGTTTTTAAGGCCAGTGGGGCGGTACCCTGGTGGCAATTCTAAATAAACAAGGCCTATGTGTTAACCAGGAATCCTAAGAATGTCCATGTAAAATTTCAGCTCAATGGGTTCAGTAGTTTTTACATGATTGAGTAACACACACAAACACACACAAACACAAACCATTAGATTTTTATATAACTATAGATTTTTGTGACGTGTTTAAAACTGTTTACTGTGACAGGGGCAGACAGCAAAAGCTGTTCATTGTGGTCCCAAGTTAATTCTAAGAACTGAATAATTACTTAGTGAGAAGCAAAGGATTTATAAAGAAATATAACCTTAAATTATTATAAAGAAAAATTCAATTAAATTTCGACTCTGTCCCAAATATATTCAAGAACTCCACAAGACATTTTGCCATGCAACCTCTACCTTCGCCCTTCTGAAGAAATCTAACAAAGTTGAACTGATATGTAAGAAGACTGGTGAGCTAATGTTTGACAACTGTATTAAGAAGACAACAAATGAAAAATATTCTTAAATCAGATCTTTTAAACTAATGTGAATTTTGTTTTTCAAGCTACACTAGCCCTGCATGACTGAACATCAAAATATGCTTTCATGAGTATGTTGGCCAGCTACTATCTAAATTTTGAGTAGATACCGTGATTGAGGGAGTAGCTAGGGGTGAGAGGAGTGGCAGGCTTCGCCCATGTTAGGGAGCACCAACATGTACAAGCGTTCACGTGAGTGTTGTCTTAGGAACAACCTAACGACGCTAGTAATTTGGTATCTGTTAATACTCTTAGTTTTTCTCTGTAATTTTATTATATGAGGCACTGAGATGCAAAAGGGTGCAAGTGACAAAAGTAAGATTTTGTGTAAAACTGGTTCAAAGTTTAAGTCTTATTGTAAGTTCTACTTATGTTTTTTGCAAATGCTATCTACACACTTTATTTTGTCATGTATTTAGTTGTTTAAATATGCAGTATGAAATAAATATAATGGAAAATTAGAGCAGGGTAATTTTTGTTTAATTATCCTGCAATCACTTACACCCTTTTACTTCCAAACATGTTACTTACACCCCTTTGCAACTGAAGAATAAGGCATATTTTGTTGGTTATAAAACACCTGTTGAATATAAAAATGAAAATAATGTATTACTTTTTATATACAAAGTTAATATGAGTCATACATTTTATCTTGTTCTTCGTCAGAGGAGCCAGGGAAGGGATTTTCATGAGAAGTAGATGGGACTGCCTTGTCATGTCCTTCTTGCCTCTTGTCCTTGTTGTGCTTTGTTCCTTTCTTCTCTTTCGTCTTGTTTCCTTTTCCTTTTGGTGGGGGTCTTACTGCTTTGGATTTTTTCTTCGCATGTTTAAGTTCTTGATAGAATTTGTGGTTAATGGGTGGCAAAAACTGTAAAAGAGACTGCAGGTCCTTGTACTTTTCAGTCGGGATAGTTAGTGGCTGTTCGTAGAGTGGTTTTAAAGTAAAGTTCGTTGACGGTCGCCCAGTTTTGGGTTTGGTCATGTTAAATTCTGAGAAAGGTAAGTCCTCATCTACTGATAATTTATAGTAAACTGTCAAAGGGGCTGTTTTTTTTAATCGAAGCCAATGAAATTTGCCGACCCCATCAATGTTTACTTTTAATGTATCACTCATATCTTCGGCGGAAAAGAAATCTTCTGTACTCATCTTTACAACCTGGAACTTCCTGTTTGAATTTGCCACTGCTGAAACCCAATCATGAGGTACAAAAACATACTGCAAATTTTTCTTTGCCTTTTCGATTATTCTGAAATCTAGGTCGCACTCCATGTAAGAATGCCCTGCTACCAAGAATTTGTGATCCTTACAATATGCATATGCTACCACCTCAATGTTTGCATTCCTTACAATATACATCCAGAATCGAGCAATATACTGATTTTTGTTTTGCCCCCCACAGTTGACGCTAAAAGCTATGAGGTGCTTAACTGAAGGTGGTAAATTCTGAACAAATTTCAACAAACATGATCCGATTTCTTGTGATCCTCTTGAGGCTTCACCCTCGTGCCACATGAACATGGATGAGTGCTTTCTACCAAGGTCATGTATGTCAAGATTATAAGTCCAAAGTTGCCTTGCATAGTTGTTCTTTGTATACTCTATTGCAAGTTAATACGGAAGTAGGCTAAGTTTTTTGTAGGTCAAAACAAAACGCTTCTTCAGCAAGCTTTTTAGCTTCTGTCTTTGCAACTCTAGCTTTTTCTGCTGTTCTAAAGTGAACTTCTTTGAGGGCTTTGTATTTTTCAACATCATTAATGGCAATTTTAATTTGGTTTTCACTGGTTTAACAACACCCCACTAAAGTATTTTGTTAAGAGGCAAACAGGTGTAAGTGCACCTGACCCCCTCTGCTGCTAAACAAAATGAAGCTTTCAATTGGTAGTTCTTCTTTACACCGCTAAATATCAGCACATGTCAGGGTTAGCACTTACATCTCTTTGCCAACAAATAAAACAATGTATCCCTTATCATTTGCACTAGTTATCTCTGAATTTTAATTTTTGTCACTTGCACCCCTTTGCATCTCAGTGCCTCATATATAAATATGACATAAATGTATTTAATAGGTCGTTTTTATATCAATGAAAAAGTTTAAAGCTTAATATAGTCCAGACAATTCAAATGTATAATTTAAAACGCATAATAACAATTATTGTGATTGTTAGATTTCCCCTAATGACGAGTGATGGCTGGAGTTCCCATAATGCGAGGGGGTCCCTGGTTAAAACACCTATTTTTTCTAACGCACAGGAACGTATTTCCATGTAATCCGAGTTTTTGGTAATACAAGGGGGTCTCGGTCCCATCTACCTCGAATTATCAAGACTCTACTGTACTTCTTAATTGAGAAACTGCCAGACTTGATTGACAGTCTGTGAATACATCCCAAAGGTACACTCACAAGTTCTATGTCCATAGAGTGAACTCTGTATATCATATAAACCCTAACTTGTTAATTTGTAAATCCATACTTTAGTACTTTTTTTGATCCCATCCTTTAAAGTTATCATTGTCGTATTTAGAATGTATTCTTGACGAAATGATAAAAATCAAGAAGATACTTGGCATTTAGAAACTACTATACTTTTATCTGGTTGATGCATAAAATATTTATGAAATGTGTAACGGTTTTTTATATTACCGCCAAACCTCGATCTCCGTAAACTAAAGATAGTAACTAGTTCCAATGGTCACCACGGAAGACCACACTCTACAGCGAACCTATAATAAACAGCCGTTTGTGCCAAAATTGTATTTTCTGGTCCCTTTCTAGATTAACACAACCAAGTTGGGAAAAGTAGAATTCTGCTAGCGAGTCAACAAGAACAGGTCCCGAGGGAACATATTCTGCAGCATGCCATCTTCCTGAAGGAACAATGAGCAGCCCAAGGTAACTTATAGATATAAAGACGACCCGCAACAGGTAAGCAATTTAAATATCTCCTTCTATTACAATTAGTTAGATTAAAACGTATATAAGCACACCGTCCACAGTACATGGAGGATTATTTGTCATAATTCATTTAAAAGGGGGGATATTCTAAATTTTATTTCTTCAACAACAATAATCTCTTTTTTTTTTAAATCCTCCGATGGCTGAGTGCTTCAAACGTTAGTGAAAATATGCAAGTGACAAATATGTGTGACAATTATTTTGTACATATTTTATGTAAATGGTTATAAGATTGATTTTTTGGTAGTTAAAAAAAAATTCAACTTACAGGTAGGCTCATTTTTCGTCCTGGCTCATGAGGTTGTCTTGACCGAGTCGCTACACTTCTCATAACATCAACAGTGTAAATAACATCATCAAATGCAGCTTGTTGTACAAGTGGAGGTTCTAGACCAGCCCTATGAGGGAATACAAGATTAACCAACAGTCATACATGTTCCAGTAAGCTTACTGTGATACACAGTAAGTAAATCACAAGTAAACCATAACATTATACCTTCCTATAGTAACACTTTAAATTGTTATATAATAGTGTGTATAAGAATTATCTAAATAGTAGTTTTGTTTTTATTATACAAAACAAATACTACGTTTATGACAGGCTTGACATGATATATTTTTATCAAAAACTATGATTATTTCTTCAGTCAGTTGTGTAAACACTGTTATTTTGTCTTAATCTAACTTAGCAAGCAAGAAGAAAATATCTATTAGTGCATAATCTAATAGGTTCTCCTAGAATCAGGACAAAATGTGACACTTCGTGATAGTAACTGGTTCTAACTGAAGAAAATAGTGTCAAGGATTTTTGGGGAAATGGTTCGATTTTTTTTGTAGTTCCCAGCCAGGCTCACCGCTAATGTAAAATGGTGGTAGGAAGTAGAAGGGCTGTAGTGGGTTTCACCACCACAACAAACAAACATAAGTACAGTAGAGTCTTGAAATTCCGAGTCCCTATAGTTCAAGGTTCTGCTAAATTCGAGCCTATTACTGTTTGAGCCTATTTGATCTATTTGAAAGAAAAAGATGAATCGGACTTCCAAAAAATGTTTATAGCCCTACAGTATGCAAAGGAAAAGAGTCAGGCTTCTACAATATGCTCATATCAATACTGTATGGATAGAAAATTAATTGGGCTTTCAAGAAATGTTCATATCAATACGGTATGCAAACGTAACGAATGAGTCAGGTTTCCAATAAATGTCTATATCAATAGGGTATGCAAGGGAAATGAGTCGGGCTTCAAAGAAATGTTCATATCAGTACTGTATGCAAAGGAAATTAGTCAGGCTTCCAAGATATGTTTATATTAATATGGTATGCGAAGGAAATGAGTAGGGCTTTCAATAAATGTCCATATAAAGTTCTATAAACTATAAACCATATATTATAAGAAATAATAACTGAAATTTTGTAAGGTAAAATGAAATTATATTAAACTACTTAAACCTAAATGTATAATCTGAACAATGTTAAATAAAACTGATAATAAGGTGAAGTTACAATAATAGATATTAGATTCTATTATAATATAACTTATTTTAAGTGTTATTATAACTATGTACCTAATCTTAAAAGTAAGGTCAGGTAAACTCCATGCCTTGGGCAAAGCGCATTGTAGTTCAGGAAAATTCTCTATACCGTCAATGTTGAGACAGCGTACTCGTTCTCCTTGAGCCATTTTAGTACGATTTACAGCCGGATTATTATTTACCTACAACCAAAGTACACACATTATTATAACAAATCATGCTTACAATTAATCTTTCATGAAACTAATAAGAACTTTATGTAAGACAAATTTTGCTTGCAAAATGGTACGAGATTTAAGCCTATCAAAAATTGTGTACTTAATATTAATGAAAATTCTAAAGACTAAGTTGTAAAATAACTTTCTTCTTAGACTCAATTATCACATAGTATTCAAATTGAAATTACCACATAGAAAAAGCAATTGTTTAATAAATCTCTATGTATTGTCACAGCAACTTTCTTTTATGCCAAGTACAATTAAAAGCTTGTTATAATAATTAGTAGTGAGAAATTTTTAGTTACAAGAAACATGCATTGTTAACAGAAACTGTGATTGTATTGCAACAGGGTGCTCTTTGGTTAGGCATAGAAAACCTCTATAAAGTGCATCCTCCAGGATACACAGAGTTTTTAACACTTTAACTGCCAAGTAGAGTTTTAAGTGAGGATTTCTTACTAGGATGTATTTTTTTACAAATAATTGTCTAATTCAGTTTCCTTTAGTGAAATATTCTCAAGAGGCAATCAGTTTACCTGTCAGAAATTGTGTTGAATACCTTTAAACTTTCATCACTATTTTCACTACTATCACTGAATAGTAATTCAACATTACTACTGTATATTTTAAAGTCGGAATACAGGATATAGGCAACTCATTAAATTTAGGACCATCTTCAAGCTGATATAGGCAACTCATTAAATTTAGGACCATCTACCATCAGGATATTTAAAAATAATTTTGTCAAAATTAAAACATTTGTAAGGATAACAACAAATTTTTAAAGTAACCCATTACAGAATATTTACACACAATTACAAAGAAAGAACAATTAGGAAACATATTACAGAATTGTATATACTTATCGAAAGCACTTTATCACCCAACATTATGATAGAATCGATTAACCCGATAGAGCGGGCATACATGACTATATAGTTCCTGATAAATGTGTTACTTGTTGTAAAATAGAATAAGCTAATGAACGAATAACGTTTCTGTGTATGAGATACGTAACAACAAAAGATGAAACATTCTTTAGAACTTCAGTGTGATCCTAGTAGTATTTACTCTCACAATAAGCCTGACCAATTATATAAGCCAAACCGGTACAAAACTTTATTCAAACTTTGTTTTTATATGTTTTACAATATTAATAAAACTTTTGGAAGAGTTTGGGAGTAGAACCATTATTTCTTGCTCAAAATTTCTCAAGGTAGGTCGAAAGTAAAAAAAAAGAAAATAGTATACATATACATAAAATATTTAAGCTTTAAATATATTAAAAAAAAAATTTCTATGGCTATTGCAAATACCTGAGTTATAGGATTAATACAGCTTTGTTTTTCGTTTCTTGTTGAGTCCTCACTAATTCTTGAGAGTTCAACAGCTACGGGTTGTGGAGCTGGATTTACGGTGCCTGCCTCATTTTCATTGTTCCTAACTACAGAGATGTTACCTTGTGGTCGTTGGCTAACAGCACGTCCGTCTGAGCTCGCAGTTACTATTAGGGCACCTACTTCACTTGGAAAGACTGGCTGTAAATTGATGCATTCATTATAATTACAACTATTTTAATTATAAATACAAATACTACAGTTAAATTTATAGAAAACATTAGATACACATGAAGTAACATTATAGGGTTTATCACTTTCTATATACACACATGGTTTTGTACCTCATCTAACTTGCTTATTCTCTCTCAATATAAGATTAAAAGAAATCTATCATCAACAATATATTTTAAGAAATATTGTATAACACTTTTACTTTTCAGGTTATTCAATGTAGGTTTAAAAGATAATAATTTTTTCATATGCATTTTAGAAATGTGTAATTAATTATAATAAATTTGTCATTTAAGTTTTGTATGTTCACTATATTAAAAATGTGAACAATGGCATTTAGATTTTTTATATTAGTTGTTGCAGGGAGGTTGTGCATCATGCAGTTACGTTTCCAGTAGCTACTCAAATTGAAAAAATAGAAATACAACACTTACTTAACTTTTAATTAAGTTTTATTATAAATATTCAACAATTTTGGACCATTCAAAATCGGCTACTATAGTTAATTGTAGATGAAAATTAAATGGTTGATAAGAGAGCCAAGAAAACTTGCTTCTTACAAATGATATCATTCTAGTTTGTAACTTCTTGTGTGCTAGATTGTATTTTGTAATAAGACCCTCTGATGATGATGACATGGTCATCGAAATGTACATAAGGGTTTAATCTTAAATAACTTGTTTTATTTGTTATTTTTGATTATTTTTGTGGTATTGGGGTTCTTTCCAATATTTTCATTGTAATATATTGTACCACTGTGCTCTTGATATTATGTATGTCTTGTATAATTTACTAATTCTTCTAGTGTAACTTACTAAAATATGTTTAGTAAAAGAAACATCCACTGTAAAACAAAAAATAGGCTCTACTACAAATGTTATGTACACATTTTTGAAATTTCATTTGAAACTTGCACATTGAGAGTGAAGTGAGGTGCAACCATTAGTTGCCAAGCCTACCCTTATTAAAGTGACACTAAATATAAACATTCCACACACTTTCCTGGATAATAACTGAAATTATCGAGCATGATTGACAGTTTGTTTGTAAATATACCTGCTATTACATCAAGGTGCATAAGCTGAATGCTGTATTTTAGACATATCATATCTACCCTAATTGGGTACTTTGTGGGTGAGTTATTTCAGCATTGTTAATGATGCTTGAGATTAACATCGACTAATTCAGAGCCTATTCTGGATTAATATATGTGAAAACAAAAATTGAGGTTACTCGGTATTAGACTTTATTTTTTAACACGTTCGCTACCGAGCGGCGCAATATGGTTTCTATCGACAGACTGGCAGTAAATGTTTCTATTTGATCTTTCCACACAGACCACGGTAATGTGGGCTCGACCTTGGTTACAGACCAAAAGTGGAATGTTGTTGTATTAAGTTATTATACTACATAAAAACCCTACAAGTGTGTTTGTTGAATGCATATTTTTGTTTTGCTGTTTTTAGTGTTTTTTAGGATATATGAGCTGGTCGGTCTGTAGCACGAAATCCTATTATCGACCGAGCACTTGTAAGTGAGGAAACTGGTTACAAAAATAAAATAATATTATCATAGAACAAAAATTTCCAATTTGATGTGTTTCTTGAACATGGAAAGATCTTCAAGTCAATCAGTACTGAATGGATATTATTAAAAATAAAAACAACTCTTCAAAATATAATATGTAATTTATAATGTATGAAATAACAATATACAAACAATGTGTGTTTATTTAAAAGATATATGTTGAACTAATGCATTTTAATTGAAAAACTGATTAACCCGAAGAGGTTTCCACTGGGATCGAATTGCAAGTTATGACTCTCAGGTCTATTGAAAATATCATCTATTTTTATTTTAGTATAGCTAAATAGGATTAATTTTTCCACATAATAAAACGTAATCCATCTAAACTACTGTAGCTAAATATAAGGTATGAATTTCCCTAAAGAACGGTGCAAAAGGGGCCATTTAGGTCTTCTATGATTTGAGCCACTTGAAGTGATCAACACACTCAATATAAATTTTTACTAATGGGTCACTGGATCAGGACAATGGCGTATGGGGTGTAGGATACTACAATGAATCTAACGGTGACACGCTTCATCCCAGCGAACTCAGTCTCTAGCATGGATATGGAACTACTAGCCTTAAGTGCAGCGCTGATAAGCTATCTTCAGCTCATTACTTACAAGCAATTATGCATATTTACTGACTCAAAATTCGCCCTTCACTCCCTAATGAGCAACCCTACAGGACCTTACTCGTTTGTATATCTAAAATTAGGGAAACAATCGCAAAGTTCGAATCTCTCAGCAAAGAAGTGACTCTTCAGTGGGTTCCTTCACACTGTGTAGTACTAGGAAACGAAAGAGCGGATAAAATAGCAAAGCCGCCAAACCTGAACAAACATTCTTTAACCCACTGTAAAGGAATTGCAAACAAGATTTTCCAGAACACAAAGGAACAACTATAGGAGAGAGAATCAACTGGTCTCCACCTGTTTAAATTTCAACTAGAGCCAGCCATGGTAGACAAATTTGATGGGCTACCTCGCCAGATAGCGTCATTCATTGCCAGAGTAAGAACAGGTCACATAATAACCGAGCGCTACCTATTCCAGTTCAATTTGACTGAATACTCACTCTGCGCTTTCTGAAACGAGTATGAGGAGACAGTTGAACAGATTCTGTTCAACTGTACTTATCCATAAGAGACATCCTGAGAGTTGAGGTTGAAAAGTGGCAAGATATTCTTCTTAAAAAAAATATTGCCTCAGTAGCAGAATCGATTTATAGTGGACATCGGGCTATCGGCTATTCCTTGAGCTGGACGCCTGTACGAAGAAGTAAGTAGCTAGTTATAAGCAACTATTTTTACTATACTTTATCTGAATACAAACAACCATTATATTAAAAGTCTGTAGATGAATATGAGAACCCCAAAATTCTACATTTTTATTCAATTTCCACAAAGAAACATTTTACATACCACAGCAGAACGAACATACATGCGTTTTTACATATATATATATATATATATATATATATATATATATATATATATATATGAAGTTAATATATTACTATGTGAGTAATTTTATCCACCATTAAGTGCAATAATTTTACCTTGAGTGATGAGGCACCTTTCGGTCGTTGACCATTGTCGAATCACTTCAAGTGATTCGACAATGGTCAACGACCGAAAGGTGCCTCATCACTCAAGGTAAAATTATTGCACTTAATGGTGGATAAAATTACTCACATAGTAATATATTAACTTCATAAAGTAAGTGCAACGGAAAAACAATGGATAATGTTAAATATCAAGAATATATATATATATATATATATATATATATATATATATATATATATATATATATATATATATATATATATATACTACTGTACCACAGCATTTGCTGACGATTATTGTTACTAGGTGAATCAGCATTGTTTGTTCTATAAATATTTTGTTTTTTAGGACGGGTAACCTTTCTGAAAATACGAATATAATACGAATAATATAATAACACCGCATGAAGTTTAGAGGTTGTGTTTTGTGTAAACAATGTCACTCAGAGCTTACACTAAAGTGAAATAAACAAATTTATATATATCCATGCTTATTTGAGCACTCGAGATAACTATTGAATAAATGATAAGATGGTTGAATATAGAGTCAAATGTTTATTACTTTAGTACAATGTTTCGACAACTAATTTGTTGCCCTTCAAGCCTGAAATTAATTTGAGTTATAGTCAACACAAATTTAATTAAATTAATAACATTATAATAATAGTATTATAAAGTATACATTTAAAGTAATAAGTCCTGAAATTTTCAAGATAATATAAAGATAAACAAAAAAGTTATAGTTGTTTTTATATGTAATAAGTCCTGAAATTTTCAAGATAATATAAAGATAAACAAAAAAGTTATAGTTGTTTTTATATGTAATAAGTCCTGAAATTTTCAAGATAATATAAAGATAAACAAAAAAGTTATAGTTGTTTTTATATGTAATAAGTCCTGAAATTTTCAAGATAATATAAAGATAAACAAAAAAGTTATAGTTGTTTTTATATGTAATAAGTCCTGAAATTTTCAAGATAATATAAAGATAAACAAAAAAGTTATAGTTGTTTTTATATGTAATAAGTCCTGAAATTTTCAAGATAATATAAAGATAAACAAAAAAGTTATAGTTGTTTTTATATGTAATAAGTCCTGAAATTTTCAAGATAATATAAAGATAAACAAAAAAGTTATAGTTGTTTTTATATGTAATAAGTCCTGAAATTTTCAAGATAATATAAAGATAAACAAAAAAGTTATAGTTGTTTTTATATAAGTCTTTAAAAGTGCCAAATTAATAGAAATTCTCAGGTTACACCAGGCTCTGACAAATTGGCATGCCAATGGGTTATTAACGTAACCATGCAATGGTTAATGGGTGTGTCTACTGTTACTAAATATAAACACAGCAATATTCAAGTTTAAAAAAGCTGAAGTTTTACTGTACCTCTACTGCTCAGATGTAGCATAATAAGAGCTTGTTAAGATTTACTCTGGAGCAGACTGCTCTGATGTAGCTTAAATGAGTCTGCTCAAGCCAAATATAGACCAGTAACTTTTCTAGATTTATAGATATAAGCTATTAACTTTGGTTGAATTCGTCTTAACTTTATATTTCTGTATAAGGATGCAGAAACTGTAAAAGCTTTTAGATAATCTATAGCTATTATGTTTGCAAGAAGTTAATTAATTAGAATTTAGTATTACTACACCTATTACCTTTGTTCACTGTAAGGTTACTGTAGTACTAAGAAACTAATAAGTGTGAATGTTTATTGCGCAGTAATTGTTACGCATTATTCTTAAATGTAATATCGAAGTCCTAAAATAAATGTTAAATGCTTTCGAAAGGGCGACTCTTATAGAGCAATCTTTGCCCTGTACAAGATTGGCAAGTCAGTTCTAAGCTAGACTCGGTTTGGTCGCATCTCTCCCGTTACGCTCTGCATGACGTAGTTTCTTCGAGTTCTAAGCTAGACCTGGTCTTGGTCGTACATTCTCTCCCGTTGCATTCTGTGTAACATAGTTTTTCTTTTCGTGAGTTCAAGACACACCGTCAATTGAAACACAACTCTTTCGTTACCCTGTATATGACGTAGTTTTTCTCCCACCATGTGGCAAAGACATAATTAGCATAGAGCGTGAACTGGGTGCAGCCAAAACTCTTTACCATCCATCTAGAAGACCATAGTGAACGAGAGATTTCAAGGTTTGTGAACTTTTTATTTTCACCAGTTATTGTGTATGTAAATATATGACATCATTTGTGTTCTTACCCCTACCAGAAATTTAGTATGGTTTTTATGTCAAAAGTAAAAACTTACAAAGTCCTAGGCAATTAGAAGTGGAAGAATGTCGTGTTGACAAAAACAGTTAATTAATTTGGCACCGCCTACCATCAGTACACTTCAACAAAATTCTGAGAAGATTAAAGCATCTGTGAGGCAACAACAAATTTCATGGTCCCCAAATTACTAGCCCAAGATATTACATATTTAATAATAAATATTTAAACCTAATTACAAAAAAGAAAACATATTACAGTACTGTATGTACTTACAAACTTAAGTTATTACCCAGCGTGGTGAGATAGAACACATCTTGATCACTGTGGGGTATTTAACGACATATTGTTTTCCTCTTGGAAGGAAATAAATATATATTTATTTCCAAGAGATTGCAGTTTTGGACTGTTGCCATTAGGCTCTACTAGAACTAACCTAAATATATATATATATATATATATATATATATATATATATATATATATATATATATATATATATATATATATATATTTTTAAGATCAAATAATACACACAAATACAGGAATATTTAATTTATTGAACAATAAACTCTAAGCTTTTCGTTGGCTTACATTACCAACATCTTCAGGAGTTACAATATTAAGAATGATAAAACAAACTGTCTAACAAACATGAAGCTACTAGATAAAGCAATACACAGTTGCCAAATCTATTACAATATTGCCAAACCTACTCCACTGCTGCCACAACATTATATACATTGAACAAAGTATGGTATTTAGAACGTATTTGAATTTGTTCATCTATTAATTTGTTATTAATATTATGTTTGTAAATTTCAAATGATTCACATACGTTCATTTTTAACCCTTTATTTACTTCTTTTATAATTTTCATATTATTTATATTAGGAAACATATGATTATTATTAATACAATGTGTTGCGAAATTAGACTTATATATATTTGGTTTTAAAAAAGCATTAAAATGTTCTTTATACCTTTCTTTTAATTTTTTCTTTGTTTGTCCTATATAAACCTTATTACAAAATTCACATTCTAATTTATATACTCCATTTTTCTCATGTATAGGCCTACTATTTATATTATTATTATGGTTAATTATATTTATTATTCTATTATTGGTTCTATATGCAATTTTTATGTTTTTATTAGTAAATAATTTGGAAATATTTTTTATTTCAAAACCAGTGTAAGTAAAAGTACTCCATACAGTATTATTATTAACACTATTACTATTGTAATGAATATTATTTTTTATTTGTTTTTGTAAAATATTATAATTTAATTTATCTACCGTTTTCTTTTTGTAACCATTTTCTACGGCTATTTGGTATATTATGTTTTTTTCCCTCATTTTATTTTCATAGCTCATAGGAATTTTATTCATTCTGTAAAGAAGATTATATAAAGCAGCCATTTTCTGATTATATGGATGGTTGGAATAATTAGGTATTATTTGATTGGTTAATGTAGGTTTACGATAAATCATATATTCTAAACTCGTTTCATTTCTAATAATTGTGATATCTAGGAAATTTATTTTACCATTATTTTCCATTTCATATGTAAAATCGATACTATTATTAATTTTATTTATTTCATCTAATATATTTATTAAATTAATATTATTATTATTTGATACATATAACCCATCATCCACATATCTAAACCAATGTCCATTTTTATCATACTTTTTTATAATTGCATTTATATTATTATCTATTTCTTGTAAAAATATTTCAGAAATTATACTGGATAAAGGGGAACCCATAGCTAAACCATCTTCCTGTCTATAAATTTTATTATTATATGAAAAATAGTTTTGATTTAATATTAATTTCAATGTATTAACAATTTCTAAAATTAATTTTTTATCTTTTTCATATTCAGAAATTTTAGATTTTATTATTTCAATAGTCTCTTTGATAGGAATGTTAGAATACATATTTTTAATATCAAAGGATATCAATTTCGTATTTTTATCTATATTAATATGATTTAAATGTTCAATAAGATTAATTGAATTATTAATAGTATAATTATTATTATGTTTTACTTTATCCTTAAGAATATTGGCTATAATTTTTGATATTTTGTAAGATGGAGCATTTATAAAATTTATCAAAGGTCTAATTGGCTTATCTATTTTGTGGAGTTTAATAAGTCCTTCAATTAGACCTTTGATAAATTTTATAAATGCTCCATCTTACAAAATATCAAAAATTATAGCCAATATTCTTAAGGATAAAGTAAAACATAATAATAATTATACTATTAATAATTCAATTAATCTTATTGAACATTTAAATCATATTAATATAGATAAAAATACGAAATTGATATCCTTTGATATTAAAAATATGTATTCTAACATTCCTATCAAAGAGACTATTGAAATAATAAAATCTAAAATTTCTGAATATGAAAAAGATAAAAAATTAATTTTAGAAATTGTTAATACATTGAAATTAATATTAAATCAAAACTATTTTTCATATAATAATAAAATTTATAGACAGGAAGATGGTTTAGCTATGGGTTCCCCTTTATCCAGTATAATTTCTGAAATATTTTTACAAGAAATAGATAATAATATAAATGCAATTATAAAAAAGTATGATAAAAATGGACATTGGTTTAGATATGTGGATGATGGGTTATATGTATCAAATAATAATAATATTAATTTAATAAATATATTAGATGAAATAAATAAAATTAATAATAGTATCGATTTTACATATGAAATGGAAAATAATGGTAAAATAAATTTCCTAGATATCACAATTATTAGAAATGAAACGAGTTTAGAATATATGATTTATCGTAAACCTACATTAACCAATCAAATAATACCTAATTATTCCAACCATCCATATAATCAGAAAATGGCTGCTTTATATAATCTTCTTTACAGAATGAATAAAATTCCTATGAGCTATGAAAATAAAATGAGGGAAAAAAACATAATATACCAAATAGCCGTAGAAAATGGTTACAAAAAGAAAACGGTAGATAAATTAAATTATAATATTTTACAAAAACAAATAAAAAATAATATTCATTACAATAGTAATAGTGTTAATAATAATACTGTATGGAGTACTTTTACTTACACTGGTTTTGAAATAAAAAATATTTCCAAATTATTTACTAATAAAAACATAAAAATTGCATATAGAACCAATAATAGAATAATAAATATAATTAACCATAATAATAATATAAATAGTAGGCCTATACATGAGAAAAATGGAGTATATAAATTAGAATGTGAATTTTGTAATAAGGTTTATATAGGACAAACAAAGAAAAAATTAAAAGAAAGGTATAAAGAACATTTTAATGCTTTTTTAAAACCAAATATATATAAGTCTAATTTCGCAACACATTGTATTAATAATAATCATATGTTTCCTAATATAAATAATATGAAAATTATAAAAGAAGTAAATAAAGGGTTAAAAATGAACGTATGTGAATCATTTGAAATTTACAAACATAATATTAATAACAAATTAATAGATGAACAAATTCAAATACGTTCTAAATACCATACTTTGTTCAATGTATATAATGTTGTGGCAGCAGTGGAGTAGGTTTGGCAATATTGTAATAGATTTGGCAACTGTGTATTGCTTTATCTAGTAGCTTCATGTTTGTTAGACAGTTTGTTTTATCATTCTTAATATTGTAACTCCTGAAGATGTTGGTAATGTAAGCCAACGAAAAGCTTAGAGTTTATTGTTCAATAAATTAAATATTCCTGTATTTGTGTGTATTATTTGATCTTAAAAATATTCTAACAGGAAAACACATTTGATATTCTATATATATATATATATATATATATACACACACAACTGAACTCATCATCAAACGGAGATAGAATGTCGAGCTTTAAAACGGTCAAGCCATCCTTTTAAACAAACAAATTCAATACCAAACAATGTACCAAATTCAGATTTTGCTTCTATCAATGGCACACTTACTGGAAAATTCAAAGTTCTACACCACCTAGACATTTTAAAAGCATATCGATATCAGTTCATTGATATTTCGGAATTGTTTTTGCATTGTGATCATTTTCTTCTAAAGTTTTTTAAATTTAGCCCTTATTTTTTAAAATTGTACCCACTGTCGAATTGACTAATCCAAATTTTCTACCCACTTCAATCTCACTTCCCACACTTTCATGAGTTCTAGTAACATAAACCTTCTCTACAATCGATAGAACTCTTAGCGCTATAAGTAGCCACACTGTATTGTCACATTTCTGCTGTAAACATTTTTATAAACATGATTACTGTGACTGTGTGCTCAGTTTACATATTACAGTGTGAGAAAATTAACGGACAAATGTTTTGCGTACAGTATGAGATACGATAGCAAACTGAATAACTAAATAATATGAATTTGCGGTTCCGAACCTTCGTAAGAAATCTACAGTAGGCCTACTATGCGAGTACTGTTCCTTTCCAAGAAAGCAGGCTTTGGAGCGGCAGCCTTGCATACTGCACTAAATTCTTGGAGTAAGAACAATAAAAATACTGTAATCTAATAGATATTTCTACCTTCTATTTTATTTTCAAGAAACTTTATATTTTTTTACACCTTATTTTGAGGCTACATCCGAGGTGAAGGATTGACGCAAAAACAGTTTTTCCATAAGGGAATTGCATCGTATTAAAATGGGACGTTACAGCCAAGGTGACTTTATATTAGAGGCCGTTATAACGAAATTCAAATGTATATCACTTGTTTCTTCTTAATTTCAATCCTACAAATTGTGGCGGTTTTTATAATAATCCTGAACGGCGCTTTTTCTCAGCAAGTTCAACACCTTTTTAATGGATTTAGAAAAAAATAACTGAGCGAAGTGTGAATGGAAGTCGATCTGGATTAATAAATCATAGACAACCACTCAAAATGTATTATAACCCAACTACAAACTATGGGACTAGCAACGTACAAATCTAACTAAATAGAAATTAGAGTTAATGAGAAATAAAACAAGAAATTGAGCAAAACATAAGCAAAATCTTGCTGAAAGAAATACTACTGATAACTAAACAATCATCATTTGGAACAATTAGAATTTTCTAATAACACATGACGGTTTTTAATGGAGCGTCACAAAACGTCATTTAAATTCTGTTGGATTTATCTCAACATTGAAATTAAGCCAAAATAATAAAAAAGTTTTTTTATATTCAATTGGGAGGAATAACTTTAAAAACTGGATAACAATGAAAACAGCTTTTCTTTAGGTTTAAGCATCTGTGGGGCAAAACCATTTCCAAACTCACACTCTGGGAAGCTCTGCCAAAAAGTTAACTTTTAACTGGCTTATTCAATGTTAATTAAATCATAATAAATCATTAAGACATTTTTAATAAAAATTTTAAAATTAAAATATATATACGTGAAAAAAAATACTGAGCGCTGAAAAGATTTAGAGAAGGATTATGGGGGGGGGGGTATCTGAAGTAAAGGTAATTGTAATTATCAAGGACTTTATACAGTACTTTCCCAATCTTTGATTTTGTAGGGCTTTTCATATACAAAAAAATCCTTAGTACTGCCTGACAAATCTTACTAATATATAAAGTAGAAAAATAGTTGATACACAACACACACTGGACATTAGTCAGTATGTTGGGTGTGATTACAGGATGAACTAATACCACGAGAATCACGTAAACTAGACAAGTGGTAAAAGTCTTTGGTAATTTCAAAACCGGTTAAATTTAGTTATTTTTGAAAATTCAGAATTAAAAAAACTGTAACAAATATGCCTTTATGATTGAGTGAGCACTTATTTTCCACAAATTTAGGGCTTCATGTTTGTATCGTAACACTACTACAACACCACGCCCAACCCATAAAATGAATGCTCTATTAAACTTAGAAGACACAAACTAAATTCTCTGTATGAATCCAGCATTGTAGTTTCACATAAATTTCATACTGTTGCACAAATAATAGAGAATATTTTTTTAAAACTTTTCTTAACATTTTTAAGCCTACGCCCGATTATAGATTTGGTCATTCAGTTAACGCTAGTTGCCTACTCCCGTGAATAGTTTGGGTTCCATGTTTAATTCCACAGCAACGTAATTCCCATGTACTCTCAGTTCTTTATATTGGTTATTCTACTTTACATGTCTTTACCTTTAGGCCTTTCAGAGTTTATTTTACAAAGAGATACGTATTTGGTTAAGTGTGGTGACAGAGAGCTATCAGACATTTGTTTGGTCAGATAATGAGTGTTTTATTAGTGTGTGTTGTTTACGTTTCAAGTTTGTTGTTGTTTACTCTAAATTTTATCTATCTATCATTTTGATTATTTAATTTGAATTTTGAGTAATTTTTGTTTAGGCTTCGAGTATGTTGTTTTTTGCTTTAAATTTATTTTTCAATTATTTAGTATATTTAATTTTTATTGTTAGAGATATTACGTTATAGATATAATGGCTACAGATACTTTGGGAAGCGATTCAATACAAGATGTGTTGATTTTAGACAGTAACAGGACAGTGAACCCGATCTTGGCCCTGGTACATTCGACATATCTTTCATTGATGAACTAAATAGAAATGTAAATGATATATAACATGTAATATTTATTTTATTCCAATGTAAAATAAGTGTAGGGAATTGCAGTGATGTGCAGTGTTGCTATTTTATTTTGTTGACTTCTTTATACATTTTTCAAAGAAGCATAATGCTATCTATATGTAAGTAATCAATGGATATGTATATATTTCCTGAAAGCTTGTTTAATTCCTTTAAGAACAATGTACAATTTGTTGTAAATATGATATTTATTATATGTCAGGATTTTTTTATATTTTGCCTAAAAACCTCCAGGCGGATAGATACTGGCGCCTACTGAGGGGCTAGGCTTCAAAGTGTTAATTATATCAAGAATCCCAATCTATAAAAATTATTTGACATTTTCTGACTCTACAGGTCTATTACAAACTGCACTTGAATCAAAGACCATTTACAAAAAAAATGTCTCTTAATAAAAATTACTGCCATAAACCCATTAAAATAGCTTAATCAAAAATCACAAGTCGGACATTGCACAATATACTATAAAAACATTCTTTTCCTAGACGATATTCGCAATTTGTTATCAGAAAAGACAAGACAACCACAAAAAATTCTAGACTACTAACTTTAAGCAATATCAAACTTTCTTTTCCAACACATTTCCAGGTTTTATCTTCAGACAACAATAATGCTGCTTACTCTAAATCTACATTGACTGAGTTGTAGCTTAATGTAGATCTACAAACCTACTGTTACAGCTGAATATACGCAAAACCTCTTCTTTACTATTTTGTATTCCAATAAGCATTTATATTCCGAAATACCTTCAGTACTAACACATAAAGCTAATTGGGAAATACGCTATAATTGGTTCGATGGATTTCCAACCTATAGACATAAATGTTTCTGTGCAAAAAAAAAAAAAACAAATTTCTTGATAGAATGCAACGAAAATACTACTTTTATAAAACGTAACACAACCTGAAAGTAAATTTAACCTTTAGTATAATGTGGCCTCTCATGTAAAATAATATTTTTAGGTATAAAGCAAATTAATGCCAAACCTCTATTTCACGTTACAGTTATCTATTACTAAACAATAACCATGTGCCGCAGTTATTGTATACTAACTTAAAACTTAATTACACACTTCGGAACAATTTTTCAGAAGTTCTTGCTGAAATGAAGTTAACACATCACAATAAAAAGTAACTGTGGAAACTTACAAATCACAAGTCAACATAGATTCCCATTACATTACAAGACAGAAACATATGAGTTCTAATATAATTATCTACTTGGAAAATGAAATTTGTTCAAGAATTTAATCGATTTATGAAGGATTTTTGAAATTAAAACTGTTGTAAACATTTTCAAGTTACACTAAATTCCCAGATAATATTAATACACACTGAAATTGACCTGAATACAAAAGTTTACTATTTACTCTTTAATTAAACAATACTTAACAAAGTGGATACATAAGGGTTTACTTGCCAACAAGTTCGAAATAATCGTTCATTTTACGAAGCAAAGCCTCTACTAGTTACAACAAGCAACTTAACTATTTGTAGTAGTTACATAACTGGTAAGAGGAAGTAAAAGTACATTGGTAGAACAGCTTATTTCTATATAAAGCTAAAATCACATTTTTTATTCTCGTGTTTCTATGACTACAAAAAATTGGTCACCAGCTTTGAATTAGTGAAATAAACTAGATATGGTAAAAAGTAAAACTCTAAAGTGAATATTTGGCATTTGATGAGAAAATGAGAAGGGCTAAAGGTGACACTGAAGGAGCATATATTTCATACTTGATATATTATTAGCATTTCTAAACCTAAAGAATGACGAGGACAGGTAAGAATAAAGGCAGTGATGACAAAACACAAAGAAACTATCACTATGGAAGGATTACAAGCGGAGTATATCACTAGAAGTACAACATGATGAGAGCACTTGAAACACAGTTCTAAATGTTTTAGTCTCGTGTGGATAGTGACTAGGTCTCTATAATCTCACATTTTATTATTTTTACTACAATAAAAAAATTAACATTACTTAAAAACACAAAGTCTTCCTTACTGACGAAAATATAACTGGCAAATAATAGAAAATTATTGGCATTAAAACATCTTACATTTTCACTTAATAAAGGAGAGGCTAATTAAAGGCAAATGTAAAAACATCAATAAAACTGTCAGGAGTATTGCTAACTGAGGTTTCACTCCAATCATGTGAGTGAGCATCCCTAGACTTGAACACTCGCTTGGTGGGTTAAAGCCAAAAGCTAGGAAGGCGGCAATTGCCACCCCCCGAGAATATAGGTACTATTTTTTTAGAAATATTTTTCATATTCCAAACACATTTAAATTTATCCCAGTTTACTTATAAAAAAGTACTTTTCTTTTGCCTTTAATTTAAATGCAATATATATTGTTTTTATATTTATGTAATGTTAGCTGCAGAAATGCATCTGATAACAATGGTAGTTCCACCCAGCATAAACACCGGCATGTTACAAATTGTGTACTAGTTCTGTAACGGCTCGCCTATACTAACAGTACACACAGCGCCGTCCTTGTCAGACCGAGCTGTTTGATGAGACGAAGAAAGTTATTGTTTTGAAATTTCTTGTGTATTGTAAGTACAAGAATAGCTTCAAATGTCATTTCCAAGCATTTATTTTTGAAAAATTTCTGCCCTAAACTCATCCTATGTTGCCATTACCCCCCCCCCCAAAAGTATATCCTGGAGCCGCCCTTGGTTAAAGCACTTTTATGGGACAAACACTTCTCTCAATACTCAGTCCCCATGACCCAAATATTCATAAACACAGATGGTAGAATATGTCAAGGACAGCAGCAGGATCATAGATTCAGTTTCTTTCTTCCTAGCTCTCAACTAGCTCAAAGAAAATAAATTTTTAAATATATATAGGTACAATAACAGATATAGTACAGAAATATTTGTTTTCTCTTCCAAAATATTAAGTAACATTAAAGATTACAATGCAGATTTCCATATACTCGTATAGTTCAGTCTACACCTAATTTTGACACAAAAATTCAACATTCAATTTTATATACAACAATTTTTGTGCAAAATATTGAAAACATTTTTTATACTCTATTTAATGCTAATGTTAACTTTAAAAGTACATTTAAAATTAAATATATGATAAAATACTGTGAAATCCCATCAAAGTGTGCTTACTCAATGAATGCTAAAAGAATGTGAACAAAATGCAAAGAAAACAATAAATTAAAATAATTCAAATCAAATCATTGTTCTTGGTGGAAAGACAGACTTCCAAATTACAGTCACAAGAGATAAATGGCTTGCTATAAGCCATAAAATATCAACAAAATCATAAGACCGTTTCAAGATTGCTTATAATGCACCAGTGTTCTTCAAAACAGTAAGAACAAGCATAAAATAATGTAAAATATGACACAAGCTGTTACTAGACGTAACTGAAAATGGTTCATAAGTTAATAGGACCATGAAATTGATATCTTCATTAAAACTACCCATAGTTGAGTTTGTATATGTATGGAATTGTAGGCAGTTTTTTGGTGAGTTGTGTACTACTTGCCTGTACTACTACTTTCTGACACATTTACAATCTTTGGAGATGTTTACATTATACAACTCTGACAGTGTCTAACGATGTATGAGGATTTGCCCACAAAAATTTTAAAATTGGTATTTATAAATGTTTTTAAAACATATATATATATGTGTGTATATGATATTTAACGTTGTCCATTAAGAGTGATTCGACAAGGGTCAAGCAACCAAAAGGTGTCTCATCACCAGGTAAAAATTAATATTATGTAATTTATATATATATATATATATATATATATATATATATATATATATATATATATATATATATTAGTCAAATTGGTTTAAAGACAAAATAAAATTTTCCTTACCATATTTTTTAATGAGTAGATTAAAAATTAAATTATATAATTTATACTCTTAAATTGTAAATGGTATAAAATCAACAGGTTATTTCTTTATTTATGAAAACAATATACTTAAAAATTAGACATATTTAAAAGCAGGAATTGTTTTAAAGTTATCTCCATTAATTTGACTTACTGATTAAAACACCATACAATTCAATTATTTAAAGTATGTTTACACAGGACTCACAAATTGTCACAGAAACTACACTGTTATGTACTCTACCCTATATACAATAGTTATATAACATCTGAAGAAACAGTTTGGTAACGAGGATTGAGTTTAAGGAACAGGTTCTTTAAAAGACGAATGAATTGCAAGGAAAATTTAAAAAAAACAATCAAAAAATAACATAAAAAGTGTTTTATTTACATGAACATTCAGTCTGAAATATCGTCATTTGTTTTACATTTAATATATAGTGCATGCTGAACATCACTCCTTGAAAAAATGAGAAAGGAAGAAGGCAAACCTTAAACCTTTTTGTGGTACATTTCTTTTCATAACTAAACAAATAGTGAAGATGATAAACGCATATAAAAGGAATGTACAACTACAAATTAAATTTTTTTAAAAAAAGTAAGTAAAACAATGGGATTTCACTGTATTATAGCAATAGTAGAACCACTACCAATGAAACGGATAAATTCTATCATGTACCTGGGTGGTATGTATGTTTCTATGTTCAGGGCTTGGCATATTTTCCCCTTTCCATTCATTATCTGTAGTCTCTTCAGAGTCATCAAACTGGGACTTCCATTGTGAAGCCAAAGTCAGACCTGAAATGGGTAATTCACAAGTTAACAGGTTTTCTGCACAAACATGATTTTCTGTCTCTGGTAAGATAAAATTACAACATTTTTTTTAATCAACGCATTAGCATTTCCTGCCAAGTTTTAATTAATGTGTTACTAAAATCTTAGAAAAAAATGAAATTCACAGACCTTCTTGTATTTTGTTCTGTTTTTCTCTATATAGGTTTAGAACCTAATGGCTAGTATAGTGTTAATGTATATAAAAGCTCTTAGTGAGATTGATACTGAAAAATTACAAGTTTTGAACAATTAGTTTTAAAAGATTCGAAATGGAGCAACAACCCTCAAGACTTATTGAAATAATAAAATAAATAGTTTAAAATAAATCAAAAAGGTAATTAAAATTATTTATAACTGTTAATTTAATTACATATGTAATTAATTGTTTTCACTTCCTTAGTAATTACAAGAAATAGCAAGTATGGATCTCTGTGACTCCATTGAAGTGAGAGATTTTATTTCTACCTTATAATACGGAATCATTTAACACGGCATTTTCACATCCCTACCAGGTAAATATAAGAAACAAGTAAGCTACATCTCTGTGACTCAGTGAAGTGGGAGATTTTCTTTCTACATTATAATACGGAATCATTTAACACGGCATTTTCACATCCCTACCAGGTAAATATAAGAAACAACAAGTAAGCTACATCTCTGTGACTCCAGTGAAGTGGGAGATTTTCTTTCTACATTATAATACTGAATCATTTAACATGACATTTTAACATCCATATCAGGACGATTAAAATGTCTGCCAGCTATGGATCAAGCGCTCGCAGCTCAAAATGAGGTCATAAAACTGACAATTGACAGTATGCTTACAAATAAGGAACTGAATAAGCCCTAAAATTGTCTATATTAAAATCTGAGGATTTGTTGTCAACCTTTGTCTATAGAAGTACTTTTTCAAAGATGTATTATGTGCGGAACACTAGCTCACTAGAACTTGTGAAATTCAGCCTCTAATTTGAAAGTTGACAGGCTTATAAATAACAATGCCGATTGTTCATCTCTGTTGTCACTGATAATATTAGTTAGTTTAATATACAAAGAGTTAATTATTACTGTATTTTATGAAAAAAAAGTTCTGAATACGCAATAAAAGTGAACTGGAAAAAATTAATGTGCGATGTTCCAAAAACAGAAATAAAAGATTGAAGTAGCCTAAGATAAATCTGAAGAAAAGAGATAACTAATGGTCACCAAAATAACATTTTACTTTAAATACAGAGTTCTACAATGGTCTACACAGCTAGAGCTATAGAAAAAATGCTGAGCCTTTAATATAGATTACCAGTAACGGAGAGAAAACGACTAGAGATATCGGAACTGCAAAGGGAAACCAATAAATTTTCTGAGCAGCAAAGTACCAGGGTCAGAGAAGAATATTAGTTCATAATTAAAAACAGCTATAATACTGTCACCGGCAATATTGTTGTGAGAGGGCAAAGGCCTAAGACCATCTTACGATGCGCAATTAATGTGTGTTCTTGTTGTCAGAGTGCAAAGGCCTAAGACCATCTTACGATGCGCAATTAATGTGTGTTCTTGTTGTCAGAGTGCAAAGGCCTAAGACCATCTTACGATGCGCAATTAATGTGTGTTCTTGTTGTCAGAGTGCAAAGGCCTAAGACCATCTTACCATGTACAATTAAAGTGTGTTGTTGTCAGAGTGCAAAGGCCTAAGACCATCTTACGATGCGCAATTAATGTGTGTTCTTGTTGTCAGAGTGCAAAGGCCTAAGACCATCTTACGATGCGCAATTAATGTGTGTTCTTGTTGTCAGAGTGCAAAGGCCTAAAACCATCTTACCATGCACAATTAATGTGTGTTCTTGTCAGAGTGCAAAGGCCTAAGACCATCTTACCATGCGCAATTAATGTGTGTTCTTGTTGTCAGAGTGCAAAGGCCTAAGACCATCTTACTATGCGCAATTAAAACTATGCAGGAATATAGAGTGTAAAGCATAAGTGTTTAGTAATTGTTTTCAAAGAGAATTTTTGAAATAATATTTATTTAATATATTAAAATTCTATAATATAATTATACATTTAACAATTATTTAATCCTTTGAAACAGTTTACAATGCTCCAGTAAAAATCTCCATTTTTTTAAGCTATTCGAAACTGCTTCACAAAGATCCACTACCAACTTATAAACTGGGACTGCAATAAAGCTGGTATTAATAAACCCTAGATATACTTTCTTAATTAATTTTGGTTATACCTTAAAATTTCAACACTTAACATGGAAACAGTTATCAATGATTTCACTACAATAAGTTAAACAGCTGGACTGGGAAAATAATTTTATAGCAATAGAAATGTTTAAGAAAAATCTATTAATTTAATAGAAATACGGTGTGACATTTTCTGGCAAAATTTTTTTGAAGTGGTAAAAAGGTCAACTAATTCAAAATGCATCACAATAATGTGTCATAGTGAGGGATGGTGTATATCACTGTTAAAAAATTATTAGTTAAACCGTCCTATGCTTGAATTGAATATGTTCGAAATGACTGACAAAATGAAAAATGTTTTCAATCCATAGAAATGTTAAAGCAAATTTGGTAGAAATAAGAAACACTGTTCCTGATGAATAAACATCTGCTTGATGAAGTAATTGGAAAGCCTTTGGATTATATCCCAGTGTAACGTGATAGCAGAATGTTTATTAAACACGTCAGAAAAACAGCTTTTCCTTGAGCTGCATTTATTTAAATACAAAATATAATCAAAGAAAAAAATTCATATGTAATTAATATAAACTTTTAGAATATAAACGTTTTTAGAATATAAACTTTTAGATGATAGATTATCAATAATCATAAGATAATTAATATCTGATGAAAGTGGCAAAATAATGTTTATGCTAATGTGCAAATTAAATCTATACTATTATATAAACATCTAATGGTGTCTGTCTGTGTGTGTGTTACCTCATCTCGTAAAAACTACCTGACCTGAAAAACTTCCTTAACACTCAATTATCTATTTATACTCTATTATATACTTGGCTTAATCAACTGATAGTAGATGTGTTTGAAATCACCTGTAACAGTTACTTTTAAACAAAATTAAACAGGTGATGTTTGTTGTTATTCATCTTTCAAGGTTAGTTATACTTTACAAATGCCATGTTACAAGCAGAAGCTTTTCTTCTCTTGGGTTTTCAAGACACTAATCGATAAGTTTATATTTTGATATATAATTATCGGGATTTAATATCAGTAAATTAAATTAAACCCAAATACAAACTAAATAAACACAAAAATACGCCAACCCCATACGAAGGAAGGGCATTCTGCTAGTAATAAATCATACACACAACTATTTTTGTTTCTAACCACAAATATTTTTATTCTAGTCTTATGTACATTTCAGTTACTAAGTAACCATCCTAGAGACATGACAATACATACTCAGTAGAATAAAAATATTTGTGGTTAGACGTTGTGTGTATTATTTATTATTAATAAACCGCAGTAAGTTATTTTTAGTAATTACTGGTACAAATTAAATTGCTAACAATTATTTACAAAATTAGTTTTACAAACAAACAATGTTACTGGAGTAAAAAGATTGTGCAAGATGTATAAATAATATATTATAACTAGAAAATAAAATTCCTTCTCAAAGTCTAGAGGCTTGAAGTATAGCATTGACTCTTAATCCATCCCTGTCCGTGCAAAATACCACTATTTGCACTGCGTAATTACATGTTCCGTTACCCTAGTTATCTAGTTTCTGTTAAATCTTCTTCACTGATATCTTGAGTTATCAAGCCGTGACTAGTATTTATTTCATATTAATCATTTAAAATTGCAACAAAAGAACACTTACTATGAGTCATCTAAAGCTAAAATTTTAAAATACAGTTATAACCACTAGCTTATGTCTAAATAATTATATATAAATTATAATATGAATGTCACCTCCACCTCCTCTTGTGACTTGCTGTAGGGCTGAAACGTTCTCGTCGTCAATGACTGCAAACTGAGTCACAGAGGCATCTCTGTTGTTCTTAGTTGAGAAGAGAGATTTGGGAGTTGATGATGGCGGGGGAGGAGCACGTCGCGATCGTTGGTTACTCCGCACACCACTATCAACATTCTGACCTTGATTCTGACTAGGTGTACCTTAAAACAAAAAAATCATTAAACATAATTACCTGGTAATACTAGTGTTACGGCTGTACTGAGACACAGTTGATCTTGAAGTGTGTAGGGTACAACGAATGTCTAGGTCTGTTAAAATGAGCTTTTGACTGTTTGCCAAAATCAACTCAGTGACTCGTCAACTAAGCTATTTTAATTTCAAATCTTGTTATGATTCTAATTAAAAAACTATTATTGAATGTTGCCTGTGTGATTAGTCTTTTGTAGGGTAGAATTTGTTTTTATGTAGACAAGTTAAAATACTCATTATGTACAACTCATTTATCTACAGTCCCATAATAAAATTCTAATATCTACCCATAAAGATACAAATATACTCCAGTTAAACTACAACTAAGTAAATTCTAGATGGTATTTAATAAGAAACGATGATAAACCTGGAGTTATTTTTAAAACCTTTAGAAAAGATGTATTATGTTGGAACTTTAATAAATATGAATGGAATGAAGCGATATTAAATTTCTAAACTGCCTTCAGATTCTAAAGCATTACAACTATGTTATTAAATAAAAAAAATAGCTCATGATGAAATAGTTATAAACGCATATAAATAAGTCGCCAGTATATTTTGTTAACATTTTTGACACGAAAAAAATTTAATTACATGATTCAAATAAAACTTAGTGATAACTTTTTAGAAATATTTTTAACATTTGTGAACTTCGGTTGGTAGAATATTTGAGATGTTTTGAAAGCTGATTAAATTACTAAATATATACCACAGTTTCCCTGGCCTGCAAATATTTTTGTAATAATTTTAAAATAATTTTGATTGTGAAAATTCATTTAAATATGCATTACAAGAGGTTATAATTCGTGAAAATTCATCAAGGGATATTTTAATCTGACTTTTGAGTTTGGAATGTTAGTTTTATCATCATTGTTGAATACATAAATAAGAATATTCCTTATTAATAAAAGAACAATATATTAATCTGTGTCAATATTTAAGGAATAAAAGACCAACAGACAAAGAACACTCTGACACCTGTTTAAATCTATTCTAGTGACCTTATTACATATTAAACTAACAAATTTCTGCTGTACATACCTTCTTCGTCAGTTTCTAAGTGACTACTACAATTACTGCTACACATACCTTCTTCACCAGTTTCTAAGTGACTACTACAATCATTGTCTGAGTCTGTAGAGATATCAGAAATGCCAAACAAAGTGGAAAGTGATGAGTGGGTGGATTCAAGGACTGAAAGCAGGATGGGAAAACAATATTGTTAAGACAACACACTTGGATTTTTTTAAAAACAGTTTAAAATCATAAGGAAAAAGCAAAAAGTGAATAAAATTAAACAGCTAAAAGCAAAAGGATTAAGAATAATATGATAATAAAAAGCAAAAAGTAAATAAAATTAAACAGTTAAATGCATAAGGATTAAGAATTATATGATAATAAAAAGCAAAAAGTAAATAAAATTAAACAGTTATATTAATAAGGATTAAGAATTATATGATAATAAAAAGCAAAAAATAAATAAAATTAAACAGTTATATTAATAAGGATTAAGAATTATATGATAATAAAAAGCAAAAAATAAATAAAATTAAACAGTTAAAAGCATAAGGATTAAGAATTACATGATAATAAAAAGCAAAAAGTAAATAAAATTAAACAGTTAAATGCATAAGGATTAAGAATTATATAATAAAAAGCAAAAAATAAATAAAATTAAACAGTTAAAAGCATAAGGATTAAGAATTATATGATAATAAAAAGCAAACAATAAATAAAATTAAACAGCTAAAAGCATAAGGATTAAGAATTATATGATAATAAAAAGCAAACAGTAAATACAATTAAACAGCTAAAAGCATAAGGATTAAGAATTATATGATAATTTTCAACACTTTCCATGTTCTAGTTTGGATAGATTTATAAACACAATCACTAAGGATGACTTCACTCAATGTCATATCATAAGAACGCTTGCATTAAGAGACGACATTTAGCAGAAAACGTTTGACCTGAGACCAGTGAATTATCAGGTTCCTATAAATCTCCCATACTGAGGATTTATAAATATATAAAACATAATTTGTGACAAAAATCCATGTAATACAAAACTTTTAAACAATGATACCAAGACAAACGTAAATATTTAAAAACCATTTATAGTAAAGGTAGGTAGTTCTTAGTGAAGCTCTTTCTTGAATAATTAAAAAAACTTCAAGTTTCCCAATATTTAATACCATACAGTAGCATAATCTGTTCCCAGTTTCCCTTATATACAAAAATAATCAGGCTACAAAAATACTATAAAAAAACTAAAAGTAAACAGGTGTCTACATTGACTAATAAGGCAATCAGCCAAAAATTATGCTAACTGAGGTAAACACTTAGCTAATTCTATATGTTTGAGTAGTTTTCTGCTATACCCAACGCTTCAATATTCTCCTATGTTGACGCGTTTCGGAGTAACTCCATTTTCAAAACTTCAATTGTACTGTTCGCCCAAATTTTGAGTTCATCTTTATATACCGTTAGCCACCCCAACCACTTCTAGACTTCCCTTCCATTGATGCACGCCTACTCTTGCTTCTTGCGTCCAATTACTTAATAATTTTAAACTTTTAATTATAACGTTCTACTGTGTATTTATTTGCTCGTTTATTACGTTTTCTTTTTTAAACTTTGCTTTATTAATTTCTAAAATATTTAAACGTCTTTCTTTATTAATGTATAGAAATCTATATGTCTAGAAAATTTATGCCCATCAGTACCAATTAAAGAAACTATAAGGATTAGAAGGAAAATTACAAGAAAAGAGCAAAAATAAGGATTTGAATAACAAAATTATCAAATCACTGAAGATAATTTTATAACAAAACCAATTTAAGTTTAACAACGAATTATATAAACCGAAAGCTGGCCTAGAGATTGGTAACCCATTATCTGGAATATTAAGCAAGTTTTTCATACAGGAATTAGAGGAAAGAATAATAACAAAAATATTAGAGAAATTCTATTGTTTAGAATATATGAGATATGTGGATGATTCGCTATTAATAGTTAGAGACACTGAAGGAAGGAAAGGAGATTCTATATTAAAAGAAATCAACAATATACATAATAATATAAAATTCACGATGGAAAAAGAGAATAATGGTAGTTAAAATTTCCTGGATTTTAAACGAAAAAGAAGATTAGACAAAATTGAATTTCGAATTTTCAGAAAAGATACATACACCGATAATGTTATTAACGCAAAATTGAACCACCCACTAGAACATAAATTAGCGGCATTTAGGCATTTTTTTAATTATTAGATATACCGCTAAAGAAAAGAATATATAAAGAACTGAATATTATATTTGCTGATAATCATGGATACAACAAAGTAGCAATAAGAAAGTTATTTAGGAAAATTTAAGCGAGAAGAAATCAAATAAATAGTCCTACAAAGGAAATAGAGAGAAAGAAATGGGCTAAATTTATATATACAGGAAAAGAGGTTTATAAATTGATAATTTTTTCAAGAAATATAATATAGAAGTTGTAACGAAAACTAACAACACATTAAAGAATAAATTAAATTATAATATAGAAAGTTTAAATAAGTTTAATAAAAATGGAGTAAAATGCAATATTGTCCTAACATACATAGGAAAAACAGGACAAAAAATTGAAATCAGATATGAGGTTGTTTATGTATGAGATAAATGATTCAAATTATGCTACACATTTGATTGAAGCATACACCGCAGGAAATGAAAAATACAATGAAAATTTTACATTATCATAATAAAGGAAGACATTTAAATATTTTAGAAAATTTAGAAATTTATAAAGCAAAGTTAAAAAAGGAAAATGTAATTAACGAGCAAATAAATACACAGTCGAACGTTATATTTAAAAGTTTAAAACTATTAAGTAGTTGGACACAAGAAACAAGAGTAAGCGTGCACCAATAGGAAGTGAGGTCTGGAAGTGGTGGGAGCGTGTCTAACAGTATATAAAAATGAACTCAAATATGAGAGAACAGTACGATTGAAATTTTGAAAATGTTGACTCCAAAACGCGTCAACAGAGGAGAATATTGAAATGTTAGGAATAGCAGAAAACAGTAAACATATAGACAGGTTTCGATTTTAGATTCATCTCAGGTCATTACTATTGCAGGGCTGGACCAGCAAGTATTAGACAGGTTACAAAAGTCATATATTTGTATGAACAATGCCGAAGGAGTGTACAAAAATAATTTGTCAAGAGAGTGCAGAGGCTGTAAGATAGGTAACGTAGGTAAGCGAGTGAAGTAGGCCTTGTTGCAGTCCTATATTTCTGTTAAGATATTTGTATATATTCAAATACATTTTCCAGGCTTTCCTGACATTACAATATTTTCAGTTTCTTGATGTGTTTTGGAATGACTCCATTTTTAAATGGAGTACTATTTAAGTTTTGGAAATGGAGTCATTCCAAAACACATAAACAAAGGAAAATATTGTAATGTTAGGAAAGGCAGAAAAATATCTTTAGTTCATAGTAAAGTATATAATAAAGTAATGATTTTTTAAAAATTTACTGAATTATAAGTGAGATTCAGATTTTTAAGAAATTCAAAATAGAAAAGCAAAATTTATTTTGAGTAATTAAATATTCTTGAGCACAATTTAAACAGTAGAGGAAAATTGCTTTGCCAGATAAATCTGTAAAACTATGTATAAAGAGATATAAGGTAAAACATCTTATTCATCTTAAAGTATATTTTGACAAAAAAGTTATCATTTTTAGAGACAAATTCATTAGAGTTTGTAACTAACTCTAATATATAATAATTAACTCTTTAGGTGATATCTTTGTTATTAAAATTCAAGAGCTATTTATTTTGTTATTTTATTGATACATTGTTGTTTAAAATAACTTAATATTTTGTTATAATGATTTTTGCAGTGCGATGTTATTCCTTTTTTAGTAAACTTGATCCTTTAAAACTAAATTTGTACCAGCAGAGGAAGGTTATATATAAGATGACATTTTTCTTGTTGAATATTTATTTATTAATGTATATAAATTTTATTATCTGGAATATTTATAAAACAGTATACTCAAAGATTTTCATAAATATGATGCATTGATATCGTTAAGATCTTTGTACACTGCCAACAGCTAAAACAACACTGACTGTCAGAGTGAGAGACGCAATATAGATTCACCGTGTGGGTGCCAGGTCTAACGTGTGGCAGAAAGAGTAACCCTGAATAGCCCCGGGACTTGTGATTCTGGGCGTAGGTTTAAGAGACCACTTTGTGATGACATCAACACTCACCTTTACTACTCATGTTACCCCCTCTACGTAGCCGAATTTCATAGGAGCCTGCTAATGCAGCTTTAGATTCTCATTCTAAAGTAGAACTTACTGCAGTTCTCGACAGGCCAAGATCTTTTAGTAGTTTGTAGAGAGATTTTGCTGCTATACCTCTAGATCCAACTTTTATCACATATAAATTAACCGTATAGTAATTTTTGGTTAGTCCATTTATTAAAAATATAAGTTACAAAATGTCAAGCTATTTCTTTCGCATAAATAAATATATAGGATACCTTTAAGAAAATTGTACCCTAAATTAGAAGTATTGACTTGAAATAAGGTTAAGGAAGGACTACCTAAATCAATTGAAGGACGTAAGGCAGAAAGTATTCTACTGTCGGGTGTATTTATTACTGTCAGGTGTAAAAGTTAAACATATAAGAGCTAAGCAGAATGAAATAAACCTTGGCTTTTCTTACCTAAAATAAAAATATAAGTATAAAACAGAATGTATCCAAACCCAACAATAACTAAATTTCTCCTCTAATATCTCTAATTACTGTTAATTTACCTTGCTAAAGCCAATTTTAATTTTATAAATATGAACTGGACTGATTAATTGAAAAAAAATCTAAAATCCCCAAAAAATTGTCATTCCCAATAAATACATTGAGATTCACGATATCTCGCCTATCTTTGAAGTTATTTATAAACAATGGTTCCAGTTAAAAATTGCTTTTTCTGTGTTACCAAATTCACATTACAAGTATCTTCACACTATAAGTTACAGTTGACAAAGATTGGCCCAACTTTTATTTTTTATATGTATTTAAAGTAGATTCTAAGCAAGGAGAATGCGATTTTATACGCCGCAAACATTAGTGGCAGTCAAAATAACTGAGTAATTTTTCTAATAATTTCCTCTGGAGATGCTCTACAGTTATAAAGTACATAACGATTTAAATAAAAGTTTTATTTGTGCCTTGAGAGGTTTCATTTATTTTGAATAAAAAATTATACCACAATTGCTATTTACAAAAATTAACAATTCCGTTCTTAACACATGGAATTTTATAAACTGAATGATAACGATAGACAGACTTGTCTGTAAAAACGATATTGTTAGTTATTGCTGATGTAAAATACAATGGAGTAGCCAGTTAACTTTCTTTAAGACAATTATTATTTTTGTTAACCAAATTTATCCTAATCATAGTTTGTTTTTGCTATTGCAATATAGTTACGCAAGAGAAATAAAAACCTAATTGGAAGAACACAAAACAAAACAAAAATGAAACTTTATATAACTTGTTTCACCATAACTTAATATAAGTGTCCACATAACATAGGCAGGCAGCAAATACTTTTCTTTAAAAATGGTTTAGATTGTTTTTTTAATCTAACCTATCCTAAACAGATCAACTGGTATCTATATTTCAATATACCTGTATAGTAATCTATACTATTATATAAAAATCTAATGATGTCTGCCTGTGTGTGTGTGTGTGTTACGCAATCACATAAAAAGTACTGGACCAATTGAGCTAAAATTTTACATGGACATTCTTAGGGTCCTTGGTTAACTAATAGGCCTATTTTTATTTAAAAATTCCATCAGGGCACCACCCCACTGGCCTTAGAAACTCCCTTAACACTCAATTATCTATACTAAATTACATACTTGGCTTAATCAGATGATATTCACCTGTAAAAGTCACCCTTACACAGCTGATAGTAATTGTTTGTTGTTATTCATCTATTGAGGTTTGTTATACTTTAGAAATAAATGTTATGTTACAAGTAGAAGCTTTTCCTTCTCTTGGTTTTTCAAGACAATAATCGATAAGTTTATAGTTTTATATATTTATTGGGTTTTAATTTATCTATACTATTATATAAAAAAAATCTAATGGTGTCTGTTACTCAATCATGTAAAAACTACTTGATTGACAACAAGTAACATACATATTGCTTAATCAGCTGATAATCACCTTTTGGTTTTTCAAGGCAATAAGATAAGTGTAAAATCTAGAGTTTGATTTATTTATTGGGATTTAATTTCAGTAAATTACATTCAATCCAAATACAAATACAAGTTAAATCAATAGAATATTCATCAACCCCGTACGAAGGACGGGTACTCTGCTAGTGCAGTATAAGACATTGTGGTAGTTTTTAAAGAATTGATTGATAACGGACTGTGCTTTTAAAATGAGGTTGTCTCCATGATGTTGCTAGTTTTTGCAAATATTTATGGTTTGCAACATTTACAATAACTTTATTTCAATGCCATCATGACTGCTTTAGATGAACGGGAAAGAATCGAGGATAAAGGGTAAGACTAAGTTAGGAGCATAAAGCCCTGCGTAGGATTACATCACATGTGCAACTGGGTAAGCAGATCTACTCTATATAATGGTTATAACGATATCTCTATCTGTGTCAACTTCTTGCTACAGAAGGGTAAAACTCCTGTTAGAAGGGAAATAGTTCCTTACCTGAGGTCTCTAAATGCTATCCGCTTATCAATGTGAAAAAGCAATTTCAACAAAAATTAAGTATCGTCTTAATCTAACCTAAATTATATTTCTTAACATCCAAGTCATTATGTATGGTGGGGAAGCAACCATGAATAGCTGCGGTAAGGGAAACTTTATTAAAATAATGCTACTAGGTTATCAAACTTCTTTCTTATAACTAATCATACATACCTGTAGACAACTCTACCTCCGAATTAGAAGTAGCATTGCTGTCAAATAAGATAAAGGAAGGACTGTTGTCTGTAACTTTCGCAGGATGTGAGAGAGGATTTTTTCTATTCCAGAAGGATTTTTTTACATTAGTGATAGGTGGAAAAGGTTTAAAACCTATAAAAGTTAAGAAAAATTAAATAAACTTTGAATTTTACTAATATATAATATATTTTGTTATTTTTTAAACACCTAATAGCTCAAACACCAACTTGAGGCTTGGCCTAACTTGTTAGTTTCATTACAGTTTTATTGCCATTCCTTTCAATGTGTTTTATTAGTTGTTTATTCATCTTAATATTTGAATTTTTATTCTCTTTGTAGGTTTTATTAGTTGTTTATTCATCTTAATATTTGAATTTTTATTCTCTTTATATGTTTTTATTTTATACAAAAATGAATTTTTTCACTAGACCAGTTGTAAATACTGCTGTTACTATGCAACCAAAAAAATTTGAAAATTTTAAACGAAATTTTAACTGTATAAATCAACTGTGGAGTAATGTTTAACTTAAATAAATAAAATCTCTATGCCACAAATAAAGTTTTCATTTATTTAATACCTTATATACATTTCATTTACACAGCAATCATCCTCGAAGTTAATTTACAAAACAAACTACCTCTGATATTTGAATTTTAAAAAAATACTGGTACATCTCAATAGATTCTAATTATTGTAAATCCCATTCCAGGACATTCTGCTTGGATAAAGAATGAGAGAGCAAATGCCTTAGCAAAACAAGGGTGTATAACTCAAGGACCGTTGCCGAGGGCGCAAGAGGATCACTGCACATATATAGACAGGTTGTACAAGGAAGAATGGAATGTGACTTTGGGGTGCAACAAATCCAAGGTACTGTGGGGATACTTCGGAGACTTGTGGGGCAAAGAGCTACTCTCCTTAAGTAGACCTCAACTCAGAGTTACTGTAGAGCTGGTCTCAGGCCATGGCTATCTGAGGGGGTTCCAATACAAAATTGAAAGATCTAGGTAACCAATGTACAAGAGATGTGACGAGGACCAAGAGGAAAGCCAAATCACATGCTCTGAGAGTGCCCTGCTTTGAGAGCTGCAAGGAGAAAGTGGTTTGGGTGGCAGGTATGGACACCAGAGAATATCAAAAGATTTAGCATCAGGTGGGTACTTGGGATTCTGAAAAAGAGGTAGGTATCTACTAAGCTAATCCTGTGGTAGAGATGGGAAGAGAGTGCAAAGGCTGTAGTTAAGTGCTCTACACCGATAAGGTCCATCAGAGTTTTTTTAAATAATAATAGAATAATAATAAATCCCAAAAATTAGCAGTTTTTATTACTATGGTTAATAGATTAATTGTAGTTGCTTTGAATAAGAGAAGATTTCAATTTGAATCTGTCAAAATTAAAGAAATAGCTAAATTCAATAGATATGATCCTACAATAATAGACAATATATTGAGAAAACAAAATTTAAATAAGTTCAGAAAAGATTCCACCCTTTAGTGACAGAAAAAGAAAATATTAAAAAATACATATATTAGCCTACCATTCGATCTCGATTTACCAGGTTTAGTAAACGTTTATAAAAAAGTAAATTTAAAAGTAGCTTACAAAAGTCTAAATAGCCTAAAAAATTTACTAGGTAACTCCAAAGACAAAATAAAGATGTTAGATAAATCCGGGATTTATAAAGTAAATTGCAATTCTTGTACTAAAACTTATATTGGCAAAAAAAAAAAAAAATTTCAACCAGATTTAAAAAACATTTATAGCCATATAAAATTTCAAAGACATGAAAAATTAAGTATTGCTGAACACATCCTAAACACCAAACATTCTTTAGAAACAACTGATCTTAAATTAGTGAAAAATCTTAAATAAAAAATTTGTTGAATAGCTTTGAAAGTTTGTATATTAATATATGACAAAAATAATTGATTAAATTGTGGTAAAGGGCCTACCCCGAACACTCAATTATAATCAATAATTAGGAGATAGCTTTAGTCTTCTTTTGTAAGAAAAAATATAATTGTATTTTAGTAAAATTGAAAAATGTCTAGCGATAACTCTTGACCGGGGAAGTTGAGAGACTGGACCTAGTTGCAGAGGGAAAATTTACTGCAACATGATTGGTCGGAATATATAAAGGGAATGTGGCGAGGTAGTTACCATTGTATATATTTGATAAAAAATATTGTTTTAAATGTAGTTTGTTTTGTAAATTACCCCTGAGGATGATTGCTAAGCAATTGAAATGTACGTAAGGTATTAAACAAATGAAAAAGTTATTTGTGGTGTAGAGGTTTTATTTATTTAAATTAAGAAATTCGTTGAGTTGGTGAAAAAAATTAATTTTTTCAAAACAATTATTTTAAATTTTCTCTTGGTCAAACCACTGTGTTAACCACTTGACTTTATATATCAATCAAGACATTCTGATTTCAAGCTAAACAAACCAATCTCAATTCGATTCAAAATATGAAATTAATCTTATTTCAATATTTTTGCATAAATAAGCTACAGTAGAACTTCTCAAACTCGACACAATGTGGACTTAAAGTTGTCGAGTTTTAGGGAACTTAAATACAAATAACTAGGAGTTGAATAAAAACGCTTATTTAGAGTATTAAAATTGTACATTTATTGATTTATTATATACAATTATCTATTTATATCAACATTTATAACTTATAATAAAAAAAAAAAAAAATTGAGACAAAAGGCCTAGTTGAATCTGAAAATACAGTGTTCATTACAATTATTACTGAAGTTGTTTATGCTGCTTATAAAAAGTCCATCACAGTTAGTTGTGGGAAGTTTTCTGAACACTAGAAGAAAAGTGTAAAAGTAAACTTACTGAAGTCGTTTCAAAAACCCTGTGATTGAAGACTGCTTTTCTGTCTCCACACGGCGTCTTGCAGCTTGATCATGGAGTCGCCTGAGGAACAGAATCTCCATTCCATTCGCATTTTGCTGCTCTAAGTACTGCAATGTCCCTTCTATAAATTTCACAGCCTCACTGTGACTAACTTTTCTTTCTTGTCGATGGTCCTCTTGCTCTTCTTCTTCCGAATCGTCCCCTTCTAAGTCACGCCCTTTGACAGCTGCGGTGATTTCATCTTCTCCTAATGGTTCTGATGCTCCGTCGAGATCCATCCATTCATTGACATCATTGCTTTAAGACCCTTCACACCTTGGGATTTTTTTCATGAGTTCAATCAAGTCGCTTTTTTCAGAATTGATTCCATCGTCACGCGACAAATCATTGCCTGTGTGTTCTAGAAGTTTCCTCCAAGAACGAATGAGGGTTATGGTCTCAAGCTCGATCCAAGATTGAGAGACCCATCCAATGACATCTAATAAATCGATCTTCTTTAGTTTAGCCGATTTTGATTCCAAGGACAACACCAAAGATGACAAAAGCTTACGTCTGTACCTTCTTTTTAACGCTGCCAAAGCTCCTTGGTCCATCGGTTGACAGAGAGACGTGACGTTCGGCGGTAGAAACATTGCTTTAATGTCTTTGTCCTGTAAATATTGCACATCAGGGTGAGTCGTAGAATTATCGAGAATCAGTAGAGCTTTCCTGGGAAGATTTTTTTTCTTCAGAAACTTAGACGAACTGTTGAAAAAACCACTCTTTAAAAATTGCTTCGCTCATCCATGCATTAGATTGATTTCTATACCAAACTGGGAGTTCAAAGTTGCCATCACTTGTGCATCTGGCAGTTTTAAATGCTCTTAGTTTTTTTGCTTTTCCAATTAGCGCTAATTTGAGTTTGTGCTCTCCTGTTGCACAACTGCAGGCAAGAATAGTCACACACTCCTTACTTCTCTTAAAACCTGGTGCAGCTTTTTCATCTCTCAGAGCTGAACTTATAGTAGGAAGCATTCGAAAGTTTAGACCTTGGAAAACCCAGTAACCTAGTCTGAGTCTCTAGCGCTCTCGGGCGGCCTATGTACTGATGGAAAGCTTTACGTTATGGGCGGTGTAAAAAAAATTATTAATTCACCATTAATAAAGCCCTGTCGAGTTTTATGGAATGTCGAGTTTTCGGGAATCGAGTTTGAGAGGTTCTACTGTAGTTTCTATACTACATAATCATAGAAACAAAAGATACACTTGAAAACACATATTTTCCTATTACTTAACACGAATCTCTACCTATATCAACCTTCCAGAAGGGGACCAGATAGGGGAGGTAGATTTATAGCAGGGAAGAGATCATGTATCTACTCTATAATTGTTCATTCTAATTGGTTGTGAGCACAAGTGTTACATTTTAATTACTATTTCAGAGAACACGAGTTTACTAAGTACATACAATATACATACCTAATGTTTCTCCAGATACAATAGAGGGTATTTTAAAATCCTTTGAAGTTGGTAATAAGGATGGTTTTAATACAGGATTTGATTGCCATTGGGATAATTCAGTAAAAGGATCTGCAACAGGATTTATACATTAAAATACATTAAACTGTTAAAAACAGATATCCTATGAATTTTAGGATATCAAGGACTGTTGCCGACGCAAAAATTATGGACGCTGAGTTTGAGCTTCAACTACAAGCGAACCATTCGTGTTATAATAAAACTATTCACATCATTAATTAGCGTGTTTAATTCTGTGCAGAATGGTTCGCTTGTAGTTAAAGCTCAAACTCAGAGGTCCATAATTTCTGCATCAACAACAAAAATTATGTTGAAAAACAAATGCTAGAATGAAAACTTCAATAGATTATTCATCTTTATTTTGTTGTATCAACCTCACAAAATTAACAAAAAAATATTTTAGAAATATAAAACTAGTGGGAGTAATGTGTTATTGAATTTACTCCTATAAACAAAACATTTAGTTACTCAAATAAAAAATGTTTTAAAGAAACACTTCAAAACATAGGTTATAGTTATTAAAAGGCATTTTAAACCTTAAAAAAAGCTATGAAACTATTTTCATTAGGAATCCATACTAAATAAATAAAAATTCATGCCACAACATAAAAATCTTTATTTTACTGAAATTAATATAAGCACATTTTGATTACATGGTAATCACTTACAGAAGTACTAAGAAATGAAAACGAAATAATTTTAGTATAATTAAGAATCCATAGTTTGGAATAAAAAGTTGCAACTCCAGTAGAAAGATAACTGATGTACAGGTTTTTAGAAATGTTACTTATTTTAAAGCAAAACAAGTTTGAAATGTGAAACTAATATAAGTGACAATATAGGAGTTTTTAAAATCTGCAAAAAAATGTTTCATACACACATAATGTATAAGCTAGTTACTACCCAACACAAAGAAGAAATATCTAACAACAATAAATACCCTACAGTTATTGGTAACTAATATACTGTAAAATGATAAGCGCCAGTTTTGATATGTCAAATTAAAAGATTTATTATAATGAAAAAGTAAAATTAAGTACATCAACATTCTCATCTAACCAGTGTAAAATCATGTCATCCATAAGCTCTCCTCTACTGTGCTGGCACGCAACAACTCTGTCCATGAAATTCACTATGACAGCACAAGTTTCTACTTGCATTTTTTGAACTGCCCTATATTTGTTAAAATTTGAGCATAACAGGTTTTAAACGTCTGAAAATAATTTCATTTCTTCAAGAAAAAATATGTGTGTAATATAGGAGCCAATATCTGTCTAACAGAATTTGAGTAGAAAGATTTTAAATTTCTGAAGCTACTTGAAATATCATTTCTTCAAACAATAAAAAAATATATATGGGCAATATGGGAGCCATTATGTCTGACAGAATTTGAGCACAATAGATTTTACACTTCTGAAGTCACTTGCAATTTCATTTCCTCAAGAAAAAAATGTGTGTAATTTAGGAGACAATGTCAAAAACCAATGACTACATTGATTAACAGAGAAACACAGTATGTAGCTGTCAAAATCAGAAAACTTATGTGTAGTGAATCATTTGGGGTTAATTGCATAATTTAATTCCTTTTTTAGGAGTAAATAAATATGACAATGTGGATATAGGTTATTTTATTTATTAGAATGCATAGGGCCACACCACATGTATGCAGACAAGGCTAAGCCAAGAACCTGTATCTGTAGCACACAGAGATTTAATGTATCGGATTAGAATGCATAGAGCCACACCACATGTATGTAGATGAGGCTAAGCCAAGAACCTGTATCTGTAGCACACAGAGATTTAATGTATCGGATTAGAATGCATAGAGCCACACCACATGTATGTAGATGAGGCTAAGCCAAGAACCTGTATCTGTAGCACACATAGATTTAATGTATCAGATTAGAATGCATACGGCCACACCACATGTATGTAGATGAGGCTAAGCCAAGAACCTGTATCTGTAGCACACAGAGATTTAGTGTATCGGATTAGAATGTATAGGACCACATCACATGTATGTAGACAAAGCTAAGCCAAGAACCTGTATCTGTAGCACACAGAGATTTAGTATATCGGATTAGAATGCATAGGGCCACACCACATGTATGTAGATGAGGCTAAGCCAAGAACCTGTATCTGTAGCACACAGAGATTTAGTGTATCGGATTAGAATGCATAGGGCCACACCACATGTATGTAGACAAGGCTAAGCCAAGAACCTGTATCTGTAGCACACAGAGATTTAGTGTATCGGATTAGAATGCATATGGCCACACCACATGTATGTAGATGAGGCTAAGCCAAGAACCTGTATCTGTAGCACACAGAGATTTAGTGTATCGGATTAGAATGCATATGGCCACACCACATGTATGTAGATGAGGCTAAGCCAAGAACCTGTATCTGTAGCACACAGAGATTTAGTGTATCGGATTAGAATGCATATGGCCACACCACATGTATGTAGATGAGGCTAAGCCAAGAACCTGTATCTGTAGCACACAGAGATTTAGTGTATCGGATTAGAATGCATATGGCCACACCACATGTATGTAGATGAGGCTAAGCCAAGAACCTGTATCTGTAGCACACAGAGATTTAGTGTATCGGATTAGAATGAATAGGGCCACACCACATGTATGTAGACAAGGCTAAGCCAAGAACCTGCATCTGTAGGACACAGAGATTTAGTGTATCAGATTAGAATGCATAGGGCCACACCACATGTATGTAGATGAGGCTAAGCCAAGAACCTGTATCTGTAGCACACATAGATTTAGTGTGTCGGATTAGAATGCATAGGGCCACACCACATGTATGCAGACAAGGCTAAGCCAAGAACCTGTATCTGTAGCACACAGAGATTTATTGTGTCGGATTAGAATGCATAGGGCCACACCACATGTATGTAGATGAGGCTAAGCCAAGAACCTGTATCTGTAGCACACATAGATTTAGTGTGTCGGATTAGAATGCATAGGGCCACACCACATGTATGCAGACAAGGCTAAGCCAAGAACCTGTATCTGTAGCACACAGAGATTTATTGTGTCGGATTAGAATGCATAGGGCCACACCACATGTATGTAGATGAGGCTAAGCCAAGAACCTGTATCTGTAGCACACAGAGATTTAGTGTATCGGATTAGAATGCATAGGGCCACACCACATATATGTAGATGAGGTTAAGCCAAGAACCTGTATCTGTAGCACACATAGATTTAGTGTATCGGATTAGAATGCATAGGGCCACATCACATGTATGTAGACAAAGCTAAGCCAAGAATCTGTATCTGTAGCACACAGAGATTTAATGTATCGGATTAAGCATATGGATTTAATTCACTCTCTTGTGAGTTAACTCAATCACCAATATTAATGATACAAGCGAGCTGTGTTTTTAGTTATTCATTACTCAATTTCCAACTACTATACAGTGTTGTAAATAAAAATGTGGTTTCAAAACACTGAAATACTGTTCACTGTCGGCTGTACGACTACAGTTCTTGGTAAACAGACATACATTTAAAGAGTAAATGCAACAAACAAAGATTGATATAATATCTCTCATTTCTAATAGTCAATATAATTTCACCCACGTCAAGAGGAAACATTGTATAATAGGGCTATATAACTATTTGGTATAGGATATAAGGGGTTATTCTATAGGGTAAAGGATATGAGTAGACATTCTCTCAGAAAGTGGCAGCCACAAGTAATAAGTAATAATGCTGAAGAATAGCAGATGTGACTATTAGCAGAATGACCTTAGTAGAATGGCATGCTCGAGTTAGGTAGCTTACCTAAAGCAGACTTGCTATTACCTAATGGCATGGTCGGGTAAGGTAGCTTACCTGAAGCATACTTGCTATTATCTAATGACGTGCTTGGATACGATAGCTTACCAAAAGCAGACTTGCTATTACCTAACGGTGTGATAGGGTAAGGTAGATTACCTAAATCAGACCTGCTATTACCTAATGGTGTGATAGGGTAAGGTAGATTACCTAAAGCAGACTTGCTATTACCTAATGGTGTAATAGGGTAAGGTAGATTACCTAAAGCAGACTTGCTATTACCTAATGGTGTGATAGGGTAAGGTAGATTACCTAAAGCAGACTTGCTATTACCTAATGGTGTGATAGGGTAAGGTAGATTACCTAAAGCAGACTTGCTATTACCTAATGGTGTGATAGGGTAAGGTAGATTACCTAAAGCAGACTTGCTATTACCTAATGACATGCTTGGATACAATAGCTTACCTAAAGCAGACTTGCTATTACCTAATGGTGTGATAGGGTAAGGTAGATTACCTAAAGCAGACTTGCTATTACCTAATGGTGTGATAGGGTAAGGTAGATTACCTAAAGCAGACTTGCTATTACCTAATGGTGTGATAGGGTAAGGCAGATTACCTAAAGCAGACTTGCTATTACCTAATGGTGTGATAGGGTAAGGTAGATTACCTAAAGCAGACTTGCTATTACCTAATGGTGTGATAGGGTAAGGTAGATTACCTAAAGCAGACTTGCTATTACCTAATGGTGTGATAGGGTAAGGTAGATTACCTAAAGCAGACTTGCTATTACCTAATGGTGTGATAGGGTAAGGTAGATTACCTAAAGCAGACTTGCTATTACCTAATGGTGTGATAGGGTAAGGTAGATTACCTAAAGCAGACTTGCTATTACCTAATGGTGTGATAGGGTGAGGTAGATTACCTAAAGCAGACTTGCTATTACCTAATGGTGTGATAGGGTAAGGTAGATTACCTAAAGCAGACTTGCTATTACCTAATGGTGTGATAGGGTAAGGTAGATTACCTAAAGCAGACTTGCTATTACCTAATGGTGTGATAGGGTAAGGTAGATTACCTAAAGCAGACTTGCTATTACCTAATGGTGTGGTAGGGTAAGGTAGATTACCTAAAGCAGACTTGCTATTACCTAATGGTGTGATAGGGTAAGGTAGATTACCTAAAGCAGACTTGCTATTACCTAATGGTGTGATAGGGTAAGGTAGATTACCTAAAGCAGACTTGCTATTACCTAGGATGGTAAAGAAGTGTATCTACTAAATTGTCTGCTTATTACAACTAATGGTTTCCTTTATGACTCCAACAATTCCCAAATAACCAACAAAAATATTGCCACCTGTTGTATGAATAGGATAAATAATTATTTAATTCCTACACACAGCAAAGAATTTATATAAAAAAATCATGAAAAGGAAATTCATTAAAAAAAAACTTAATGGAACATGTACTTCAGAAAAAGAATGTTTAAGCCATGCTTTAAAACATATAGCACTGCTTTCACTGACCTTGTCTATTAGTTTCAAATGAATAAACAGAGCCCTCTTGATCAGTGATGGATTCTCGAATTCTTGGAGATTCATTTCCAGGTAATGGATTGTTTGACTCTGAATCGTTGTTTAAGGATACAGTTCCAGATAGTAATCGGGATATATTACGCTCCTGGGGGGATGGCGCTGGCCGTAACCTTGATAAAACTGCAGAAGCTGTCAAACCAAAATTGAAATTAATTACTGATTGAATTATTTATATAAAAAAAGTTTAATTTTTGACAAGGATGTACAAAATAGACATATGCAAGTAACTCAAATGCAAAAATTCTTATTAAACATCCTTTTAGGTGCAGTATCCCTAATGTGTGTGTGTATAAAATGTTTTCTTGTATAGTAATCAAAAGCAACTGAGGGTATTCAAATACAAGAATTATTTATTAATTTTCATTCAAAGCTTTTCCTTGATAAACAGTATCAACATCATCAGTAATGAGTAATAAAATAATGAAAGATGTAAAACATATGTTAAATTTGGCAACAATGCTATTTCTAACTTAACATACGTTTTATATCTTGCATTATTGTATTATTCATTCCTGATGATGTTGATACTGTTTGTCAATGAAAAGCTTTGAATAAAAATTAATAAATAATTCTTGTATTTGAATACCCTCAGTTGCTTTCGATTACTACAAAAGAAAACACACATATATATATATATATATATATAACGTTAAATATCAAGAATATATATATATATATATATATATATATATATATATATATATCTAAATATGAAGTTAATATATTACTATGTAAGTAATTTTATCCACCATGAAGTGCAATAATTTTACCTTGAGTGATGAGGCACCTTTCGGTCAATTGACCATTGTCGAATCACTGATGTTTTTCTGTTGTGGATGTTCGGTCTGTGAAGTTGGTGTTTGTTGACGTTACGCGCACTTTTTCTTGATCTGTGTGTATGATATTTCTATATAGTATGTCTTCTGTATATGTTGTTTGTAGATTCATTAAGTTGTTGTGTATGTTTTTATAAATGTGGTATTTTTCTAGTGAGTTTAGTTCTATTTGGTTGTTATTTATTTCCAGTATGGTTAGGTTATTTTCGTAATTTGTTATTTCGTGTTTATGGGATATTAGGTGTGCTGCAACATTTGATACTTTAGAATTTTTGTTTTTGAATGCTCTATAATGTTCTTCAAATCTTATTTTAAATGTTCTGGTTGTTTTTCCTATGTAAAAAGCGTTACAGTTGTTGCATGTGATTTTGTAAATTCCTGATAGGTTATGTTTTTCTGAATTTGTTATGTGGTTTGTGTTATTAAGATATTTTATTATTTTGTTGTTTGGTTTGTAAGTTGGAGTGTAGTATTCTTTGTTGTATATATTTGTTATTTTTTCTATTTTGTTATTGGTGTATTTATATTTTAGGTAGATTTTTTTATTTTCATTATTTTTGTGTTCCGGTTGTAGTGTTGTGTTGAGGTTAGGTTTTTTTGTGAATTTATTGTATATATTTTTTATAATGTGTTTGTTGTATCCATTTTCTATTGCTATTTTTGTAATGTTATCTAATTCTTCATTTAATTTTTGTTTGTTATCCTGTGTGTATTTTATTGCTTTATTTATCATGTTACTGTAAGTGTTAATTTTGTGTGTCCAGGGGTGGTTAGATTTGTAGTGTATTGTGGTGTTGTTGGAAGTAGGTTTCCTGTATACTGTAGTTTCTATTTTATTTCTGAAAGAAAATACCAAATATATCGATTCAATGACTAACTACATAAAAGAAAATAAATACGAACAAATCCCAGACCCAACTAACAAATACCTTATTACAATAAAAAACTTAATAGTCACTCACCGTAACACCCTAAACTATAACAATAAATTAAAATACCACACAAGATTATACCCATTCAAACCATGCGCACCAGTATTATCAGGGATACCTAAAATCCACAAACCCAACACACCATTTAGACCACTAATAAATTTCACAACAGCACCATCTTACATAATCGCAAAAATTCTAGACAAAATCCTAAGATCTAAAATACATATCAACAACACATACAATATAAAAAATGGATACGAATTAATTAATAAAATAAAAACGATAAAAACAAACAGCAACACAAAAATAATAAGTTATGACATAACTAACATGTACCCTAGTATCCCAATAGAAGAAACCATAGAAAAATAAAAAACAAACTGATACACAATAACGAAAAAAGAAACATAATAGATAGTATCATTACGCTAACCAAACACATATGTAACCAAAATTACTTCCAATTTAACAATAAATATTATAAACAAACAACAGGACTCCCCATGGGTTCACCCATATCATCTGTCATGTCAGAAATATATTTACAACACTTTGAACAAATAATAATTAAACCTATAATAAACACACACAATATCTCACTATGGACAAGATATGTAGACGATATACTTGTAATATACCAACCTACCATTCACAACGAACACGTCATAATATTAAACAAACTAAATACATACAACGAAAACATACAATTCACCGTTGAAACAGAAACAAATAGAACAATCAACTTCCTCGACATTACTTTAAATATAAATGAAATAAAATAGAAACTACAGTATACAGGAAACCTACTTCCAACAACACCACAATACACTACAAATCTAACCACCCCTGGACACACAAAATTAACACTTACAGTAACATGATAAATAAAGCAATAAAATACACACAGGATAACAAACAAAAATTAAATGAAGAATTAGATAACATTACAAAAATAGCAATAGAAAATAGATACAACAAACACATTATAAAAAATATATACAATAAATTCACAAAAAAACCTAACCTCAACACATCACTACAACCGGAACACAAAAATAATGAAAATAAAAAATCTACCTAAAATATAAATACACCAATAACAAAATAGAAAAAATAACAAATATATACAACAAAGAATACTACACTCCAACTTACAAACCAAACAACAAAATAATAAAATATCTTAATAACACAAACCACATAACAAATTCAGAAAAACATAACCTATCAGGAATTTACAAAATCACATGCAACAACTGTAACGCTTTTTACATAGGAAAAACAACCAGAACATTTAAAATAAGATTTGAAGAACATTATAGAGCATTCAAAAACAAAAATTCTAAAGTATCAAATGTTGCAGCACACCTAATATCCCATAAACACGAAATAACAAATTACGAAAATAACCTAACCATACTGGAAATAAATAACAACCCAATAGAACTAAACTCACTAGAAAAATACCACATTTATAAAAACATACACAACAACTTAATGAATCTACAAACAACATATACAGAAGACATACTATATAGAAATATCATACACACAGATCAAGAAAAAGTGCGCGTAACGTCAACAAACACCAACTTCACAGACCGAACATCCACAACAGAAAAACATCAGTGATTCGACAATGGTCAATTGACCGAAAGGTGCCTCATCACTCAAGGTAAAATTATTGCACTTCATGGTGGATAAAATTACTTACATAGTAATATATTAACTTCATAAAGTCAGTGCAACGGAAAAACAATGGATAACGTTAAATATCAAGAAAATATATATATATATATATATATATATATATATATATATGTCTAAATTATGAAGAAACAAAAAATTTGTGAGGTGAATATAAATAGAAAAATAAGAAACATTTTTTTGTGTAAACTTTGGTCCAGAAATGCTTCATTAGCAAATTACAGCCAGAAAATGTGTTTACCCTGCTTCTACCTTTTCACATGAAATGAGATCGTACTGACACTTTTGGGTTCTTTTATTAAGAACAGGTTTAGCTGTATAAAAAATAATTCAGGATTGTTAGATAGCGACCATTCTGCCATGCTTCGTAGTGCTACATTATTATTTACAAATAATTTTTAGGCCTTATTACAATCAATAGTTGTGTTTTATCTTTGGCAGTTCATTTACTATAGTTTCATTATTGATATAATTATTTTCCTAAGTAATATTATATAATTTACTGTACAAATACAATATAAAGACATGCTTTGTATGATTCAGTATTTATAGGAAACCGATTTAGACAGTAACTGGGATGAAAGTTAATCTATACTGATAATACACATGCCTAAGATCTTACCATTGAGTATGTAAGGTTATTCCACTTAGTCTATGACTATTTTTGATCCCAAAGCCGATCAACGACCCAGATTATGACCACTTTGCGTTTCGACTAACTTTGATGTAAAAACATTGTTATGAAAGTTTAATAAACATTTATAACTACACATTTCTGTGTTAGGAATTTTCTCCACTACGATTTTATATTTCGATTATATAAGATACGAAGTAAAATATGCATGTAAATAGCATTTGAAATGTCTCAATTATTTTTCTTCTTTTTTGTTTATAAAATTTACAAAATTATTATATATAGATTATTATATGAAAGCATAAATTTTTGAAAATGTATTTCATACCCTCACAAGCTATGAATTGGTATAAATACCCTAAATGTATCCAGTAAGTTGTCATCCCCCAAGGTGCCCAGGGTTGTCTCTGTTGTGATTAGACAAAATGCTGTTGCAACTGAAAAGTTACTGATATTATAACAGCTGTCATTGGTTGATTTGTCGCTGTCACTGGTTCTACTCATTTATGTTGTGTCTAGGTAGTAGATTTGTGACAGGTTTCAAGATAGTGACAGATTTGTCTACAGTAGACGCAATTTCACACTCAGTAGGTAATTCTTAATTTCGTAGGTGTTTATTTTTAAATAAAATGAGCCTTCCAGAAAAAGAAGTGCGGCGTGGGATCATTTCACCAGTGTGCATGTGTTATTGGCATACAGATCAGTCTCAGTATCCCCTGTCACTGGTACTAAAGTCACCAGTAAACGTCACTGATCCAAACCTGGTGGTCACTAAAATTACCGATCCGTTAAATTCACTGGATCGACCATCCCTAGAATAGAGTAATCATCCAAGGAATGTTTCGTCTATGTTACAATCCCTGCATGGAAGTATATACGTAGATACATGATATGAACGCGATACAATCTCTGCTGTACTGAAAGGGGATCACGACAGGCAAGTAATGATTTTTTTATATCTCAGTCTAGAAGAGCAGCAATACAAAACTCAAGAGTACTTACCTCCAAGGAAGGAAATAAATAGACAAAGGTATGAAACTGATACTGATGCTAAGCTTTGTTTTTTGCTTGTATGTAAAAAAAAATGGTATAAGTAATGAAAACGGCAATGGAAATAAATAAATTTTTGTAAATAATGAAAAACGAACATTAATTTAAACACTGTATTAAAGGATGCCACATTAACACTTTCAAGCCTACGCCTGAGTATAGATCAGGCCCTTTAGTTAGCACTAGTTGCCCACCCCATGTATAGCTCGGGTTCCTGTATTTATTTCCACAGTAATGTATTCCTGTGTATTCTGTTGTGTCTTATTCTTCTTTATATTGGTCATTCTACTTTACATGTCTTTACCTTTAGGCCAATCAGAGTTTATTTTACAAACAAAAACATAATTGGTTAAGTGTGGTGACAGAGAGCTAACAGACATTTGTTTGACAGATGTTGGTTTGGTCAGATAATGAGTGTTTTATTAGTGTGTGTTGTTTGCATTTCAAGTTTGTTGTTGCTTATTCTAAATCTCATCTATCAGTCATTTTGTTTAAAGACGCTTTGGGAAGGGATTCTATATGAGATCTGTTGATTTTAGACAGTAACAGGACAGTGAAACCTATCTTGGTAGAGGTAGAATCACATATCTTTCACTGATGAACTAAATAGAAATGTAAATGACCCAATTTTAGAGTTTTCTAAATTTTAAAAGAAATATTTCTAAATTACATTTTCTTTAAACTTTAAAATGATATATAACATGTAATATTTATTTTACTACAATGTAAAATATGTATAGTGAATTGCAGTGATGCACAGTGTTGCTAGTTTATTTTTTTGACTTTTTTGTACATTTTTCAAAGGAGCATAACGAATATATTTCCTGAAAGCTGGTTTCATTCCACAGTAGTGTTAAAGTTTTACTGTACTATTTTCAGTAACAGACATAAACAAATAATATGTTAAAATTATCTTCAACTTTTAACATATGCCAAATAATCTGCTGTGCAGCAACAAAATTAACCAATATGATATGTTTTAAAACTATCCAATTAAGGTTTGTGATCATTAATATGATAAATATGATTATATTACCACATTTCCGTTCATTTTCATTGTGCAAATCATAATGCGTATGGCGTCTTCTGTCCGAATGACTTCTTGCTGACGTCATCACAGCATCGCCTTCACAATCCACTGTGTCTCTGTCTCTCTCCTTTTCTCTTTCTGGAGTTTGTTGCCCTGATGCAGGTGTGCCAGGCATTGATACAGCTCTACGTTGTTTCTTGGGTGAGACTAAAACCAAAGCGGCATTTTAATAAAATTGGAACAAGTCAAACGAAATAATTTTTTAAAATTTTAGTTTAAGCAGAATAAATTAACAGGATTCACTCCCCCCCAAAATGTTGAAACTTACCTAAAACTGCATTTGTATCCTGTTGTTGTATGGTTGCATTGCAATTTCTGTCAATTGTAATAGCCTGCTTATCTGTTGGTAAGTTATTTGTAGTAGTGATGTGGGTTGTATCAACTTCAAGTCTTTTTGTCCGCCTACAAACGCTGTCAAATTCTAAACCGACCTAAAACATAAATCTTTTCTTGTAAAATGACTATATTACAAACAAAAAACAATTTTCAATTATTCGTTAAATCATTAAATTAATCATATTTGGTAAACAATATACGATCTTTAACAGATATTCTTAACCTATTGAGCTTAATACGAGCTACTAAACTTGAGCGTATTCTCTCAACAAAACTTTCCCTCTAGTTTAACCTACATTGCTCAAACTAAATACAAAACCAGGATCTAGGATATTTCTGACAAGTTATAATTTTCAGAATTTTACAAAGTAGAGAAAAGTAAATGAATACCATGAGACTTTTTTCATGATTTAGAGATAACAATTGTTTGACATTATGAAGCCATTATATAACTTCAGTAATAGCCATTTCAGTTCATATAACTGGAGAAATTGGAGCTACTTTTTTTGCTATATCTGAAGTGGTGGTGGCCAGAGATGGGAGGGAGGTAGAGAGGAGGAAGAGAGAGTTGAGGCCGCCCCAGTGAAAGTGAGACAGCAGAGCAAGACGAGCAGTGTCAAACAAACGGACCAGAAACGGTTCCGATTGTCATTGTTGTTGTGTCATAAATAACAATAATATTTTTATCTCAAACCATTTGCTTTAATTGTATGATTCGTTTAAAGCAACTAATACATAAAGAACACATAGTTGATAATTAATTATTTTTCCAATAAATTACACCGCTCACGTAATTCAACAGTTGAAAAAAAACAAGAATCCGAATCGCCATTTAATCGATTTAAAATAGATTATCGGCGATTTCTCAATGCCATTAGAATCAACGATTCCTGGAATCGAGAATAGGCCCATCCCTAATTGAAATAGCCCTAAAGGCTTTTTTCATATACAGCATATTCTAGGTAATTAGACTAATTCAGGATTTGGTCTGATCAAATGGCTGGTTCTGTTTAACCTTTTCAGCAGCACGTTTTTTCAATACCAGCGACATCTGCCGGAGCGAGTATTTTTATTTGCTTAATATTTTTCTAATTTTCAGATAGTAAAATGTTTTATAATCCCAATAATAAATAAAACTTAAATGAAATACAAAACCCTTATCTATTCATCAAAAATATTTTTTAAATTTCTTTAAAAATTAGTTTCATTGCAAATAGGTTGAATCAAGTCTCCACCACACAATTCCAAAAAGCAGCCCAATTCAGTAGGATCAGGATTTGCATTTATTTCTTGCTTTAGGCCAGATTTTGAAGTATAAAAATTACCTACTTCTATAGTTGATGGTCCTGTTATTTTCCTGAACATCATTATACTCTTCATTTTCCGTTATAGAAAAAACAACAATAGATGGCCTAGCAAATAACACCAAAGAAGTTCAGGTATTAACCAATAGCCAATAGATGGCTTAGCAAATAACACCAAAGAAGTTCAGATATTAACCAATAGCCAATAGATGGCCTAGCAAATGACACCAAAGAAGTTCAGGTATTAACCAATAGCCAATAGATGGCCTAGCAAATAACACCAAAGAAGTTCATGTATTAACCAATAGCCAATAGATGGCCTAGCAAATAACACCAAAGAAGTTCAGGTATTAACCAATAGCAAATAGATGGCCTAGCAAATAACACCAAAGAATTTCAGGTATTAACCAATAGCCAATAGATGGCTTAACAAATACCGAAGAAGTTCGAATATTTACCAATAGATAGTGTAGTAATGCCATTTGACAGAAAATAATATTATCGGGTATGCTCTGATAGAAGAAACATCAAACCGAGTATTCTCAAGCGTGTTCCGACATCGGGCAGCGATCGGGATCGAGTATATTCGGGAGTTTATTGAAGTTTCGTAAATAAAGAGTAATACGTTACTAGACTGGTGATCATGATTTTCATTGTTATCACATATGTTACTCAAGAGTAAGTTTTGAACACTATAATGAGAATCTAGTAATGTAATTAGTAAAGTTATAATATTAATTAATATTTAATCATAAAGTAGCAAGAGAATATCATAGAATAGAAAACACAGTCTTCACTGTATGGACGCTAAACTTATCAGTTGTGAATCCTTATAATATTAACGAAAGTACAGTAGAGCCTCGATAATTCAAGGTAGATGGGACCGAGACTACCTCGGATTACCAATAACTATGATTACACGGAAATATGTTCCTGTGCATTAAACAAATAGGGGTTTTAACAAACCCTAATACAGTACTATAATTAAAATTGTACATCAGTTTATACAACTTTATATGGACATTTATTGAAAGCCTGACTCATTTCCTTTGCATACTGTATTGATATAAACATTTCATTGAAGCCAGACTCATTTCCTTTAGATATCGTATAGATATAAACATTTATTGGAAGCCCGGCTCATTTCTTTTGCGTACAGTATTGATAAGAACATATCTTGGAAGCCTGACTCTTTTCCTTTGCATACCGTATGGCTATAAACATTTTTTGGAAGCCCGACTCATCATTTTCTTTCAAATAGATAAAATAGGGTCAAACAGAAATAGGCTCAAATTTAGCAGAACCTCAAATTATTGGGACTCGGAATTTCGAGACTCTATTGTATATACAATGTTCATGATGTGTCACTTTTGAGTGAGGAGGGTGGGTTTGACAACTAATAGCTGTAACAGCTGAGACTTTAGTATCAATTTTTTTTCAAGCATTGTAAAATGTTGCACGAGTTTACCATTTTCTTTCGTAGACTTCTATGTATATCTGATAGCCAAAACTATTGTAACAGGGCACTATGTGCATATATTGTACACTTCAACAAAAAGACATGGGACCAAATAAGCAGTTTTTTGGACCAATTACCCGATAAAATTTTTTGTGTTATACATGCATTCATTTTTGTTATAACAATCTGATACAATTGAACAGCTAGTGTGACAAACCATTGGTCCAATTAACTGTAATACCATACAACAAGCTAGTTTCTACTATTTCTAGACCTACCTCAATATCTTTATGATTGTCTGGTTGAATATTTTGATTATTATTTCTAGGAGAGAGGGGTATTGGTAGTGTTCTTAAAGAAGGCATTTGTTCTATAGCAGAAGGAGGCTTCTCCCAATCGTAGGGATCGCTTTCCTTTACTCCTCGTCTCTTCATGCAGCGTTCAAACAAGTTTGCTAGCATTGCATAATCAGGTTTGTCGCCATACTCCAGACTCTTTGAAAACAAAATAAGTTCATATATTACAAGAAAAAGAAATATATATCTACTTAAGGAGTTTTAATAATAATTGAGAATAAAATTAGAGTGGACACAACAAAACAAATATTCTACTAATATACTACAGCTGCACCTACATATCCGCGGGTATTGGGGTCCAAAATTACTGTTAATAACTTGAAACCGCAGATAATAAGGACAAGGTGTGCTATCTGTGTCAATACACAAATACTATAGTTACACACATTTACAGTATACAGTAGTACATGTACATAGATACGCGAGTTGCATAAGTACATTATATACTGCATAATCTTTAAAATATTACAGTACAGTACATAAGTATTGTTATGTACAGTAGGCCCATTGGGATAACTGTTTGTACTTACCATCACTTAGTGTACAGTACTATAATCTATTTGTGGTTACTGACAACAATCGTTTTTTATCAAACGCGGAGACAATTATTTGGCATAGAGACCTTATTTAATTGAGCTGTACAAAGAGTATGTATGTGTGAAAAGGTACACTTCACAGTTTACATGTTACAAAAAATTACTACATACAAAAAGAAGTTTTAAGTTGAAGTTAGGAACAAGAAATTTTTATAGTCAGAAACATCCTCATCTGAAAGTAGAAAAGACTCGGTGTTTGAAAAAAATGGTCTATTACGTTTAGTTATGCTGACGATGTTGTGGAACATATGAATTGATAATTAGCACTTTTTTCTACTTGATAAACATTGATAGGGGATTGTGTTTGTTTCGCTGAAGAAGCTGCATGACATCTGTAATCATTCTGGTAACTTTAATTCCATGTTCCATAAGTGGGCCGTAATTCATTATTTTTCTTTCAAACTTTTCACCATCTGGAAAACTTTTTCAAATTCTTCCAGTCTCCATGTCAGCGATGGCTGTTTAAGATTTACGAACGGTTGAACAACAATTATTCTTCAATTCTCAGCGTTTGACCATACCACGGGTAATTGAAACCGCTGATACCAATACCGTGGAAACGGAGGCACAACTGTATGTTTCATAAGATATTATTATAATTTCTTAGATCGGTCGTACTTTCATTCCAAATAAAATTAAATAGCTTTTTAATAGCTTGTACCCTAAACCTTCAGTGTCAAAACTTAAAATAATAAAACTAAAATTTATTAAAATAAACAAGCTTTCCCAATGTAATAATGCCACATTGCCAAACAACAATACACCAGATGCAAATGCTTCAAATCAAATGTAGTATTAATACATCCATTACTGACAAAAGCTAACTTTATTTATTATTACTTGGATTATTGTTAATAATGTAAGTTAAATTTACAAATATTATAATTCAGTTATTATGTATATAATGGCCCCTATTCATGTCATGTTTATTTATTTAGTCCCTGTAGCACGAGTAGCTTTTATTTAATAATAACACTAATACAAACTCATAATAAATACATGTTTCATATCATTTGAGTTGCAAAGACTAAGTAACCACCAGTCACTTTTATTTTACTTCTTACAATGTGTACTTATAATCAGACTTTAGCCACTAACACATTTACTCTGAGATGTATTAGTTTCATTATTAAATAATTACCTTAAGTAATAAAGCAAATGACTGTGTATGAAATATTTCTTTCAGTGGATAATAGTTGATTATTCAACATTCTAGAAAACGTTCTTAACTACCTCCAATCTGAGCCCAACACTAGCTCTTTGCTCGTAACTGGCAAATATGTTTTATATAGTGTTGCAACATTAACTTTTTATCTTAATGTTGTTTACATGTCACTAACAAATGAAACAACCTATATACAAGGTGAGTCACAGAAACTTTCTGATTGGTATTTCCAAGCAGCCACATGTGGTAGGCAAAGGGTGGGGAGTATTCCATATGAAAGGCAAAATCATGAAGTTCTGTTTCCCGCCTAGTCAATTGCAGCTATTGCTTGCTTGACATTTGTCAAGTGAGAAGCATGCATTTTTTCTAAAGTCCGTTCTATTATAGCTACTCAACGAGTTTTCTGTACTAGGTTTCGTATTCGTCCTTCAGGTCCGGTTCTTGATTGGTAATCAATTGTTACGTAGATGAACACATTTATCGCAAATGGAAATGTGAATGCAAGTGGGCCTAGAGGATTGTTACTACACCCAAAAAGTTAGAGAGTCGTTCTGCGATCACATGATGTGATATGCAAATGGTTGACACTTTTTTGTTGCCTAAAGTGGCTGAAATAAATGTCTGGTTCCAACAGGAGGGAGCCACGGCCCACACAGCGCAATGTTCAATAGATCTTTTGAGACAAACATTTTTCAGAGCGCATTATCTCCTTGAAAGGTGACCTTCTTTGGCCGGCCCGATCCCCTAAATTGGCTCCGTGGGATTTTTTAATGGGGTTATCTTAAATCAATTGTTTACAATGACCGTCCAAGGACCCTACCTCATTTGAAGAACAACATACGCCAAGCCATCATCAACATACCCGTCAATATGCTTCAGCGAGTTGAACGGAACTTCAAAAATCTGCCAACTCAATGCTGCTTATTGTAATCCTCTTGAATTCACTGATTAAACTATAATTAAATGATATTTAACTAAGTGAATACGCAAGGGCTTACTTGCTGAAGCCTTTCGAAATAATCATAGAGACTTTGCTTCGTAAAAGGAACGATTGTTACAAAACACATCAACAAGTATGCCCTTAGTATTCACTTAGTTAAGTATCATTTAATTATAGGTTAACTCAATGCATTGACAATGAGGGCCATCATTTGTCCAATGTCATCTTTAAAACTAAGTGATACAAAAACTCAGGTAATATCTTTTACAATAAAATTAATATTATAATATCTTTAGTAGGTCTTTTTTATTGAGCTTTCAAATCAGCAAGTTTCAGTGACTCGCCCTATATTTAGTTATAAATAAATAAAACCTCTTAAGCCACAAAAACTTTTTATTTATGCCCTGATATACCTTCAATTACAAAGCATTCATCTTCAGAGAAAATAACAACAAGACTAACCTATATATGGTCACTTCTTGTAGCACTTTATTTAAATATATCTCAGTTAATGTATCATTAGAGTTTCATGTTAATTAACCTGATTTTTTCTAAAAACAGGTTTTTTTTGTGATGTGTATAATGTAATCAGCTCAAAATGAAGATATTTACAGCTTTTTTCTTATTGTGCACAGCGGGATATGCCTCAACCTTTTTTGTTCAGCATGATCGGTTCTAAACAGGTCTGTTACTCTCACGTAATATGAGTTTTTGTGATGTGTATAATGTAACCTTCATGTAATGAGCTCAAAATGAAGATATTTACAGCTTTTTTCTTATTGTGCACAGCGGGATATGCCTCAACCTTTTTTGTTGAGCATGATCGGTTCTAAACAGGTCTGTTACTCTCACGTAATATGAGTTTTTGCAACACTCAAGATAATGCTTCTATAAAACATGAGCATCTACTAAGTGTGCTTGAGTGCCAAGGAAGATTAACGGTCAAGCTAGACTAGTTATATTTGTATTTGCTGTGTTTATATTATTAATACTGTTTTTGTTTTTATTATGAATATTACAATTAACTATTTAATAATAGAACGAACATAAACCCACAATAAATACCCAAGTTACCTTCCTCAGTAAATCTAACTACAGTTTAAGTAATAAATGTTATGAGTGAGTATATAATATCAAGAAGTGGCACAACATATTACAAAATCACTTTAGTTTGTAACTTCTTGTTTGCTAGATTGTAATAAGACCCTCTGATCATGACATGGTCATCGAAATGTACATTAAGGGTTTAATCTTAAGTAACTTGTTTTATTTGTTATTTTTGTGGTATTGGGGTTCTTTCCAATATTTTCATTGTATTATGAGTGAGTTGTGTAATTAATACTTGCAAATAAAAGTATGTATTGTATGAGTTTATTTTATTATTAGTAGCCATTACTCATAGGTAAACTAAAAAAACTATTGATACCACCAAGACTATATTGTTATTATCCAAACTAATAACTTATGAATTATACATTATAATTTAGGTATTGTAAAAACTAGAAAAGTATCCACCATGAATACAAAACAAGGAAAATGTAGATATTGCAATTACAGAATCAATTGCGAAAAAGATAGGTTGATTGAAAATAAAATTCCTAAATATGAATTATATTTAAAATAGCCAAACGGCATTTTAGAGGAACTTGATTACAATAGTATCAACACGGGACCTGTACAGCTTGCCTTGAAAATCAATAAACATCTGAACCACTTAATTAATTCTCCAATTAAATGAGAAAAAATGAATAGAAATCTACTTATAAACAAAGTTACCATAGACTCAAAGCAAGCCACTTTTAATGTTTCCCTAAATGATGCATCGATATAGTTACATTTTATAATTAAATGGAGCAATAATTAGGGATGAGCTAATACCTAAAATTTTCGATTCCGATTCCAATTTCAATTTTTGATTCTTAAGTTGATTCTCAATTCTTTCAAGTTATATACGTCTACATGGCATTCTCTAATGAGTTTAGTTATCATTTTGGCCATATGGTGAAACCTTTTAAAAGTTCTATTTTATTGTTGCAGGCTACACAAAATGTTCGATCTTGATTTATAAATAGGAATTTCTGAAAGGGTGACAAACATAATGGATAAAAGAAATGGTTTATTTAAAATTACAGATATGAAGTTTAGTTCACAATTACAATATAACTTCAGTAATAGGCATTTCAGTTTGTATGACTGGAGACATTGGAACTACCTTTTCTTTTGGTTTGACATGTATGAAGTGATGGCGGAGTAGTGATGACCAGAGACGGGAGAGAGAGTATCCCAAGCTCTCCTGAGCGGGACTGAGACAGCAGAGTGGGAAGAGAGGTGACAAACAAATGGACCAAAAATCCTTCCAATCGTCTTTCTTGTTGTATCAAATAATAATATTTTTGCGATCTCAAGTAGACATTTGCTTTAATCGTTTAATTCATTCAAAGCAACTAATACTTGAATGAGACATTGTTGATATTTAATTAAATTTCCTATAAATTACACCGCACGTATTTTAACAGTTAAAAAATAAGGAATCGGCATCTTAATCAATGGAGAATTTAGTATCAACGATTCCTGGAATCGAGAATCGGAATCGGACCATCCCTAGCAATAATATGTGGAAAATAAATGGCACACTTGAAGATATTTATAAATAGCATTAGTTACTTTCCCCTGTTCCCATACATATGTTATGGCTATTTGAAATATGTCAATCAAAACTAAAGTAAAAATTCCTAACATCGACCCAAGTTAAATGGATTTTTTGTTCAGTTCAATGGCTGGAGAATTTGAGAGCTTTGTTTTATATGTACAGTATACTATAGCTATTGATACCACAATATCATTTGATTTGGTACCTTAAAATACTTATACCACATGCTAAGGTCAGAACAAATTTCAATAAATGTGTTTTTATAAGCATTACAATAACACAAACAATATAACTGATTGGTGAAGAAAAATTGATATATAGAATAGATCTAGCAATAAAAATTAAAATCAACAATATGCTGGCATTCAATTTAATGTTTTTCTTTTGTTATCTGATATTAACAATTGATCCAAACTGTATGACAGAAAAGTGTTTTAATTACATTCACAAATGTTGGCAAATATTCAGCCAATGATAGTAAAAAGGTTGGAACTTGATTACACTACACAGTTGAGAAAGGCTTACTTGTATGTGCTCCAAAAACAGTCTCAAATCAGTTGGCAAGTGCTTGAGCAAAACTCTGTGGTCATATTTTTCTTTCATGAGCCCGACTTGTTCCTTATCTTTAATTTTTCTCCAAGGAAGTTGGCCATTCACAAATTCAACAAGCATATAGAATAAAGACCATAAATCATCATGTCTACCCATCTCCTGAAAAAAATTATTGTTTACATCAGTCTTTTTTATTTATTTTGATATTTCAAATATAAATTTCTGTTTAAAAAGAGGTTTCCATTATTTTTGTATTGATTTTATTATATAATTCAAAACAGAAAGCTGAACTTCTTACTGCTGAAAGGTTATAGAATATCCTGTAGGCGAGAGATATGTCTGCCAATGAAAATACAGAGCTACACTTCTTACTGCTGGAGGGTTATAGAATATCCTGCATTCAAAGAGTATGTCTGCCAATTGCAACTCAAAAAGCTGAACTTTTTCCTGCTGGAAGGTTATAGAAAACCCTGTAGAGCGAGGGATACATCTGCCAATGGTAAAACAGAAAGCTGTACTTCTTTCTGGTGGAAGGTAATAGAAAACTGTAGAGTGGGCGATATGTCTGTCAATGGTAAAACAGAAAAGCTGCACCTCTTACTGGTGGAAGGTTATAGAAAACCCTGTAGAGCGAGAAAAATGTCTGCCAATGGCAAGACAGAGAATCCCACTTCTTACTTAAGAAGAAAAAATAAACAATTATTCCTTGATATTTTTCATTATACATGTATCAAAAATTATATTGCATTTGTAAGAGCAAGGTGCCTCTCATAAAATGATATGAACTTTAAATCAACCAAAACTATCAGTATTCCTTAACAAAAAGGATATGTTGTAAACTTTATGAAAGGAAACAGATTTTAACTATAAAGAAGCACACCACTTTGCCAGAGTTTAATGTGCTTCTCAAAATTAATTTTGCACTTTAAATCAACCAGAACTATCAGTATTCCTTAACAAAAAGGATATGTTGTAAACTTTATTATGAAAGGAAACAAATTTTTGCTATGAAGGATCTATTTGTTACTTATCAGCAGCACAAATCCAACACACATTTTTTCATGCTGTGGGACACAATTATTGACATTATGGAATTGTGTAGAAAACTAATTATCACTTCAGAAACATAAAATCAATCATTTACAGTTATATTTGCCTGTAAAAGCAGCCAGCAACAAATATCAGCCATATTTAGCTTCCACATTAGAAAAAAAGAAATACCAAACAAGAGTTGTAAACGGTATTAAATCATGAAGAATGCATATTACCATTCTGGTTGGCAGTCAATGTGTTAAGTATACAAAAAAGCATAAATGCTGTGTACTAGCAAAACATGACAGTAATGGCGAAGTAGAATAAGAGGTAATCAGAATTGTAGTGAGTGTTAGAATGTTTGTCACTGAATGTTAAGATAATTCATAACAAATTTTAAAAAAAACAAACGCATTTGTAAATACAAAAATTACCATAAAAGGTACATTATGAGGTAGACTGATCTGTATTGTTTCTACTCAACAGAGATCATTTGCAGAACTACGAAAATTATCAGAAGCTATTTTGTAGATTCTAATACTTGAACAGATTTTGATTTGTAAGTTATAAATTTCAAAAATGAGATAAAATTGAGGTTTTACTTAATATTTATTTTAAGTAGTTCACTTTTTAGCTCTAATTCAACATATTCACTGTTAAATTCCATCTTTAAAGCAAAATGCACTTATGTATTACAGCAAATGCAGTCCCTGCACCGAACACATAAATATTACTCTGAGGAGTAGCAAATTCCCACATAAGAAAAAAATGAAATAATGAGTAAAATAACAGCTTAAATAAATACAAGAACAACTAAGATAAACTATGTAGACATTTTGAAACAAATTTTACAATAATGCTATAAAATAGTACATCCTACTAGTAAATGTTTACTATAGAAAGAATATTTGGAATACTGAGTTTTGTCTACAATATTCATGAACTGCTCAATTAGAACATCAGTCAACACTCCTACTGGAACGAAAGACTCTATTATATTGGCTACATTTAGAAGCACCTCAGTGAAAACTGCAATATGATATTCCCTTCTAACAATACTCAATTATGAAAAGCTATCCTGAAACTGTTGAAATCATTACATTTAGAGATGAGCAACTTTCATGACCAAATAGTTTAACATCTCTATTAGTTTTATTACAGTAATTCAGAACATTAAAATTAATTGAACACTTTTAATAATTAGAAGCATATCCAATAAATATAGAGCATCGTAACATGTGATACAATATAAACATATAAAGATGAAAACTTCTGGTTCTAACTAAAATGGTAACAAAACTTGAATGCACATTTTGCTTACACTACATCACGACCTCATCATATTTTACCTTGTTTTTATGTGCATTTATTGAAGCGTATCTTACAGTTCCACGGAACCCTGCCGCAGCTCTAGGGGCTCTTACTTCTCCAGTAGCTGTTGTATACTGACGTGCAAGTCCAAAATCTAACATGTAAACTTTTCGACAATTTGAAGGCAATCTCCCTATTGAAAAGTTGGACTGAAAAACATAAAATAAACAGTGTGTAATATTTGTTTTAAGTTAAAAAAACCCAAAACTTATATTACTCTATTCAACTGAAATTCTAAAATTAAAATTGTTTAATAATTATATAAAAAAGAATAGCATCCCTAAAAATAAAACACTAGCAACAGAAAATAGTTAGTAGAATTTGGATAGTTCAGTATCGATAATTTGAAGATTTAGATTGGTCCCTTGAACTTTATGTGGTAATAAAATTATGTAAAAAGCTTCAATGTAAATGAAATTATGAATAATTCGATGTTCAACGTCTTTAATTCGAAGTTATTAGTTTAGATGTGGGCTCGGATTCCAGGAGCAGTTAGTGAACCAGAATTCTCTTTGTTTAGACGGAGATCATGGAATTTGGTGCGTAAGTGGTACCAAGAGAATCAGTTATCGATTGTCGCTCTGCTCCGTCATCACTTTGTTGTTACTGGTAAGAGAATTTATATTATAATTTGTCATGCACAAGACTAGACATCTGTGCTTTATAACAGATATTTATAAACTCTCGATACAGCATAAATAGGCAGATATTTATGGACAGATGTTCTGTCAGACGTATAAACATAATAGATCGCTTCAGCAGTTTTTTTGTCAACTGGAGGGGGAAGCTCATTATAGATCTTACTCGGGGTCGCTGTATAGTATAAATATTTTATAATTAATGTGTTCTTGTTTACATGTGAAATGAACCATAATAGTGGAAAACCTGTAATAAAAATTCCACCCGTATAAAAAATATAATATTTAGTGCTTTGTAAGTCAGAATATTTTTGTGGTTAAATACAACTGAATTGACATGAGATTAATTTGTACCCGCTAGTGTTCACGACACGAATATAATTAGATCCGTACTGGGTTAACTGCTAATAATTATAAGTTTTATGAATCCACTATGAGTAAATTTATTGCTAATTCAAATTATAACTTTCAACTTGGATCAGTGACACGATACCTGAAAACGGCCGGAACGGTCGCCGCAGACCAAAAAAAAATTGGACTATTTTTACTGAAAGAGTATTCTCCACATTTCATAATACGAATTTTTGGTCAACTCAAATGTTTTCATTGGTCCCCTCAGCTTTGAATTATCCAAGTTCTACTGTGTATATGATTCAAGAAACCATTTAACTATAATTTTTCTTTAAATAAATTTAGTTGAGTAACTCTTTATATCCACCAATAGCAGACTAATATAATATATAAACTAACTTAAATATAAAACATTTTACACATGCTGCAAATTTAACCTAAGCATGTTCGATTGCAACAATCACCTCACAAAACTTGTCACTCCTTCACAAAATTAATTCAAGGACAAATAAAATTTTATTGATTTTTTGTCATACAGGGTGACACGCGGGAGACGGACGGTTTTGAACTGCGTAGTACTGAGGGTGCGGTGGTGGGAGGTGGTCGTGCTGGGTATAGTTCTGATTCACACAAGACGCCATTTTATTTACTCAGTCACTATGGAGCAGTGGGACTTGCAACATTGAGTGTTTGTCTATGACAGTTTCGTGAAAAGTGGTGAGTCTATTATTGCTACGCAGCGATTGTTTCGTGCGCGGTTTAATGTCGGTCTACATGGAGCTGTTCCGAGCCGTAACATGATCCTCAGATGGGTGGAAAACTTCAGATCAACTGGAAGCATACTGGCTAAGAAGCATCCTGGCCCGAGACGCAGTGTAACGACACCAGAAAATGTTGAAAGAGTAAGGAAAGCAGTAGTCAGAAGCCCAAGACGGTCAGCTAGACGCCATGCTAGTGAGTTACGAATCAATCGTGAATGGGTTAGACGAATTTTGCATAAAGAATTAAAATTTAATCCCTATAAAATGCTCACTGTTCCAACAACTTAAGAAAACTAATTTTGCTGTATGCGAAGACTTCGCTACAATTTGAATGCAAGTGATTTTGGGATCGAATGAAAATTAAATTTTATTGATGAGCGATGAAACTCATTTTCATTTAAACGGGACCGTGAATAATCAAAACCTACGTTACTGGGCTCCAGAGCATCCACACTTTATCCTCCAGCGTCCTCTACGCTCAGAAAAAGTAACAGTCTGGTGTGCTCTTGGCTCTGTTGGAATTATTGGACCTTATTCTTTTGAAGAGAACGGGGCCACAGTTACTGTTAATTCGGTTTGTTACATTCATATGCTTGAAACATTCTTGAAACCAGAACTAAGAAGACGACGAATCCATTTAAAACGCGTTTGGTTACAGCAGGATGGGGCAACATCTCACACAGCAAACACTTCAATGACAGTTCTTAGACGCATGTTTCCTGGCCAGACTATCTCACGTTTTGGCAATGTTCCTTGGCCTCCCGGGTCTCCCGACTTGTCAGTATGTGACTTTTTTTCTGTGGAGGTACCTTATGAACTGTGTTTATAACCACAAACCACGAAATTTAGACGAGTTGAAGAATGCAATAATTCAAGAAATTGCTGCCGTCCCTGCAGAGATTTTAGTCCGTGTGATGGAGGATTTTGAGAAGAGACTTGAGTCCTGCATTCGAAATGATGGACATCACCTTGATGACATTATTTTTCACAAATAACTTCGTTAAATAAAATGGCAAATAATGAACTTTGATTTTGTGTAAATAAACATGCATTAATTTTAAAGTTGGTTGAGTATTATTTCATCAAAAACCGTCCGTCTCCCGTGTGTCACCCTGTATTATTTCTATCTAGCTATATCTACTCTTTAGTTCAATTAAAATATATGACACATTTTTTACTTGATTTTGAAGTCAAATGCCGTGTAATATATCATGAGATTGGGTGTTTTTACATCATTTCCTTTAAAGTTTCACCCAACTGCTAACGGATTTTTAGTTTAGTTTTTATGACTAGACACCAGAAAATGAAACCTCAACCCAACCCTGGAGTATGATGCAATGCTACTGCCCAAACACCCCTTTAACAAAATACAAGCATGTATGCTATTCATGCTACAACCATGGGGTTGTATTATCATGATGCTTATGTCAATGCTCATGGATTATTTGAGTTTCAACTTTCATATCTTGCTATTAGTCAAACTATTTCACATACAGGATAAAGAAGCAACACATCAATTTTTGGTTCTTAGCTATTGTGAATGACAATCAATCGTTTTTTCTTTAGTGATGTTCTAAAAACATTTATTGCAGCCTATATTTATTCAAAACTGTTGAACTTGATGTTTTTTTAACTTTTTGTTGGTGTGACCAGATAAGGTATATGAGAAGATGATTCCAGTCTGTGTATAAACCAAGGATTTACAGTTAATTTTGATTAAGTAATTCAATAGTTTGTTTTATATATATATATATATATATATATATATAGATTTTTTGGACTAGGAGACTGACAGACTTACCTTGGTAAGAGTCCACACTGTAGTCTTGAAATAGAAACACATAAAAGCACTTAAACAATGATATATTTCAACCACTGTGTGGTTGAAATATATCATGTTTCTATTTCAAGACTACAGTGTGGACTCTTACCAAGGTAAGTCTGTCAGTCTCCTAGTCCAAAAAATCTAAATAATCTTTACCAACCAAAACTAACCTAAAAAAAAAAATATATATATATAATATATATATATGAAGTTAATATATTACTATTGTAGTAATTTTATCCACCATTAAGTGCAATGATTTTACCTTGTGTGATGAGGCGCCTTTCGGTCTCTTGACCATTGTCGAACCTAGTATTTAAATAAACCAACTATTACCCTGCTTGGGTCTTATATAATAGTTTTGCATTTGATTAAAATTTTATCTGACTTTTGTAAAATCAGAGAAAACATTAAACTACATCTCACCCTCAACAAATAACATTAATAGATCAACAAAGGTCAACAAGCTATAATAATAATTAATTTTATTTACCGGCTTAATATCTCGATGCAAAAAGCCAACTTGATGGATGCTATCAATTGCACGTAATATTTGATGGCCAAGACGTAGTGTAGTTGACAAAGAGAATGAACCCCTCGGCTGGGCTCTACGTAATTCCGCTAAATTTTTTCCTTGTAGCTGCATTACTACATAATTAAAGCGATCATTACGGCCACAACCAATGAATCGGCAGACATGTTCCTTTCCTACAAAACAAATATTTTTAAATATCATATAAACAATACATTGTTAAAAGCACTAAAAGATAACATTTTATATATTGAAAGATATTCGATTTTAACCAACATTCCATACACTTTCTAGATATAGGCGTAACAGACCTAGGTTGATATTAAATTATTATTGTGACATTTGTTTATTATCATACAGCCAGTTGCTTTGGATAAGGAAGACACGCATATACCGTCAAGCACGCACACACAGACAACAATCTTCTCTAAACATAAAATCCACAGGGTTACAAAATTAAATTGTAAAACAAAATACTAGAGACTATTTTATTTTTTCTCACTTCTTGTAGATTCGCCCACTGGAGTGGTTATTTACCTTGCACCTCATCTCAAACAACACTCTATCTTCATGACAAGTTGAAAATCTTGGCAAAAACCTATTTTCAGTCTAAATTATTAATATTATGTGACATTATTGTTTACTGAAATGAACATTTAATATTCCGGATAAAAAAATGTACAATTTTCAAGTGGAATAACATTATTCTAGTTTTTGCTGCTACTGGCAAAGGTTTGTAATATGTTAACACTTTCAAGCCTACGCCCGAGTAGATCAGGCCATTCAGTTCACACTAGTTGCTTATGTCCGTGTATAGCTCAGACTCCAGTATTTATTTCCACAGCAATGTAATTCTCGGGTACTCTCAGTTATTTTTATTGGTTATTCTACTTTACATGTATTGTACTTTACCTTTAGGCCATTCAGAGTTTATTTTATGAACAAAAACGTACTTGGTTAAGTGTAGTGATAGATACCTATCAGACATTAGTCAGATAATGAGTATTTAATTAGCAGTCATTTTGTTTATTTAATTTATAGCTTGTGTAATTTTTGTTTAGGCTTCAGATTGTATTGTTTTGCGCTTTAAATTTATCTTTCAGTTATTTAGCATATTTTTATTGTTAGAGATATTAAGTTATAGATATAATGGCTAAAAACACTTAGGGAAGCGATTCAATATAAGATATGTTGATTTTAGACAGTGACAATGACAGTGAAACTGAGGTACAATCACATATCTTTCATTCATGAACTGAATGGAAATGAAAATGACCCGATTTTAGAGTTTCCTAAATTTTAAAAGAAATACTTCTAAATTACATTTTCTTTTAGCTTTAAAATGATACATAACATTAATATTTATATTTATTCCAATGTAAAATATGTATAGTGACGCCTCACTTTAGAGGGGAGAGGCGAAGTTACAAGGTAGTGCTGCCACCTAGCGGAATATTTCACCGGTGCGGCAGTAAAATTCAAACGGTTTTTAAATTTTGGACAACCCTCGTATATATTTCCTGAAAGCTAGTTTCATTCCCCTTACAATAATGTTTAATTTGTTGTAAATATGGTATTTATTATATATGTAAAGAATTTTTTATATTTTCCCTAAAGACCTCCAGGCAGATAGATCCTACTAAGGATCTAGGCTTTATAGTATTAATGTGGTCCACACTTTCAGAGGAATACACAAAAATCAATGTTCACTTTCATATTATAACTTTAATTTTTTATTTGAAATTAAAAGCTTAGAGAGAGTTACTCCACATAAGAGATGAATTTATTGTTATTGCACAAACTATGGCACATATATAATTAGATTACCTTGTAACTTTTTTAGTACGGCAACTTCCATTTTAAGAACCTGCTTCGGCTGTCTCGCTGATTCCACTTTGAGTGCCACCTGTTCTTTAGTGACCAGGTCCAGTCCCTCATAAATCTCTCCAAATCCTCCTCCTCCGATCTTGCGAACCTACCAACAAACAGTAAGTTCTTGTGTATGGTAAACTATTAATTTACATCACACCTATTCATGAAAATTATATTTTTCAGATTTAAAACAATTTTCACCAAATACAAGAATTTAACGTAATATCCAAAATATATTTACATATTAAACAGAAAAAGAAATGTATCTTTATATTTTAAAACCTTGATTCATTTTGATAGAAGTCTGTTCAATTTATTTACTGTCAAATAACAGTGTTCAAAAAAGTTTATAACAAAATATTCATATTCCATGCCAGAAGTAGAAAATTCTAGATTTTTCATTATCGTCAACACAAATTTTCAAGTAGATTAGAATACATGTGGTATTTAATTATGCAAAAGACCACAGATTAGTGGTTATGGCGATACTAAGGGCTATAGAAAAAACTAACACAAGCCATATTCTCAGAATTTGAAGGAGAAATTCACAAAATTCTAAGAAAAAATTTAAACAACAATGCCTAGGAAGAAAATTTAACAATGCTTTAGTTTGGATCTTTCTTATTGTTATCATGTAGCTCAATTTAAGAGTGATGTTTAAAAAGTGATGTATTTGACCAAATTCTAAACCCTCGCAGGCAGATGATGAGTAGATATACAACAGCTCTATCATGTAAAAACATCTCTGACATTGGAGTGTCAGTTCAGGAAAAATTAATTCTGTAAAAATTCTAAGTAAATTTGGCGTCCAACAGAATTTTATTTACAATGTACATTTCTTTAACTCTTCTTTTCTTCTAGCAGTTCTCTTCTTCAATAGTTTATTAAAATTTTATACATTTGTGATCTTATATAATTAAACTTTTCTGAAAGTCCTTTTGATAAATTTTGTAAATTATATTTAAAGTTTATGCTCTTCTTTAAAACAAAAGTAATTCTTGTCGACAAAAGTTTTTAAAAATTGGAAAAATAAATCAAGATGCTTGATGTGTAAGCAAATTTTTTCACAACTGAAATGAGTATAGGGGATTGTAAAGGAAGTGTGCTTACAATTTTTTAAGAAATTTTAGGATTGCCTAGAAAGTTTAGCAACTCTTTTCTTGGAAGAATGGGCAAAACTGCTGTGGAGGCTTTCTTTGTTATCTAAGTGGATAGAGAATAGCTTTCTTTGGGAAGGGTATGAGAGGGGCATAAAGGTAGCTTAACCCTTCATAAAAAGTTTACAATAGTACTGTAGCTACAGTACAACAAATGGAATATTTATAATGTATAAGGTAAAATAACCCTCAGTTTATAGAACATAACTTTCAAACCTGCGAGTAGTACTGTAAACTGTATTAAGCTAATATATCACAAAACAACAACCAATATTACTATAATATTGGCCAAGAATTTAACCAATATTAACCCTTAGCACTCGACTGTCGGGGGAGCCCCGCCAAGCGTATATTGCAGTTTACTCGTATGTCGGGGGTCACCCGACACGATTTTCAAATGCCTATAACTCGTCTGCGGCGAAGCCCACGACATTCAATCTTTTACCGTTTGGTGCTACACTCTATTGAAAATAATGTGAACTAAGTTGAAAATGCCTAGGAATATGTGAGTCATCACAAAATCTAGTTTGCCGCTACGTTGTAAGCTGCAAGTAGATTACAGTTTTGCCGGTTATTTGTTACTCGTAGTTTGCCGTGGATTCACGTGCAATTAGTGATTCTGAAATTCCTGATCTTTTACTTGATCCTGATTTATTAGAATTTAGTTCAGTTTCATAAACAAAATAACTAAACCAACAGGTATTTGTAAATATAACCAGTTTAAGGGTGGTGTAGATTTAACTGTTCAATATAATGAACTGTGCAGTTTTACGAGACGAACAAATAAATGGTGAAGGACAATGTTTTTCTGGCTATTAGATGTAGCTGTAGTAAATAGTTTTATTATCTACAATAACAAAAAAAAGGAAATGAAAGATAATCCTGTTAAAAAAAAATAGTTTCGCCAAAACTTGGTGAAGGAACGCATTCGTGATATCAGGAATAACCCGTATAGTGAGAGGGGTCGGCCGTCAACTACTGACAAAGAAGAAAGACTGAATTGGAAATTACATTTAATCTTTTCCAATGATAAAAATACTTCTAAGGATTGTGTAGTTTGCAGTAACAGGAAGATAAAAGGAGGTAGAAGGGAAACAGTTTTTCACTACAAAACATGCGGCAAAAAACCAAGACTTCATCCGGAAGACTTTTTTCAAAAATATCATACTCTGCAAAATTACAAATAGGATAATAAAATCATGTACATACAGTATTAGTGAATAAAAATAGCTTAGTTTACTAAAATCATGTAAGAGAAAACAAAGTTTTCCATAAACAATAATGCAACCTGCAGGTGAGGAATTTGTCACAATTTAATTACAAGTGGGGAAGCAAAGCATGTTACAAAAATCCGAGCGCTAAGGGTTAATTGCCTGCAGTTTTGATAAGCCAAATTCATATAAACAATATTGTTTAAATTATTCTGCTGCACTAGACACAATGTCTGAGAAGTAAAAATTGTTTTACAAATCTCATATGTGTATACATCATTGTTTTGTTACCTTTCAATTCTACCTAAAAAAATTAAATGTTAACTTGAAAGTAAAATCCTCATTATTTTTTTGTTACAACTTGGTTTTCTGTCTTAAACAGATTATATTATAAACACAAGAAATATATACAACTCTCAATTATAAAGCTTTAATCTCAAACGCATTTCAATGGCATTATGTCATCATCATCAATGATTCTATCACAAACATATACCTTTAATTAAATAAATGGTTATTTTATGCTGTAGAAAATGTAAAAGAAATTATAATTTGGAAAACAGTATATTTTTTAGAGATTTTTGTTTCTAAGATATTCCATTTAAGGGAATCATTAATAAATTATTTAAAACCACAAAAAAACTTAATTTTTTCAATGTCAGGTATTTACACAATCATCATATAAAATATTAAGTAAGAGGATATGACAGCTCAGTCATTCCTAAAATACTCTAATATCAATGTATGTCTAATAATATTAACAAGTAATTAGAGTTAATTAAATAGGAGAGATAAAAACAGAAACAACAGCACTTAATATTAAGCGAAGAAAAATACAAATCCAGTTTAGTAGGCACTTAATTTAGTAAATGGCCTTGAGAGATTTGATTTAACAGAAAAGTTGAAGGTTGTAGTTTGTAAACATTTTCATTAATTAGTTAATTGTGACCAATTAATAGACTAAAACATTGATCTACGACTATATGCCAAAGTAGAATTCCCTTCAATTTTTAAACAATTTAAAATTAACCAGGAATAAAATTATAAAATTGTATTATTGTCTCCTACGTGTAAAATTCTCTACAAAATTACACTGAAATATTTATTTAAAATAAAGATGTGATCCATCCTGTATCTTTCAGTGGCTCAAGATACATAGTCTCCTTCTATCAATAATTTCAAGATAGTGAAAGTTTCCTCAGAGATAGATGGCCAGAGGACTTCAGGGCGTTATTATGTTCTAGGGATGAGGAGTCACACTAGAATGTGATCAATTGTAAGAAGGAATAGAAATAATTGCAATTAAAATGCCTGATATATCCCTTGTGTAGAAGTAATTAGCAATACCGTAATGGAGAAGCATCTAAAGATTAAACACAGTTGAAATGTACTGACAAGAACCTCAGAATGTTTTTAATGTATTCAGGCCAAAAGTAGACATACAATATCACTAAATGTGAACAAAGTTAGGTATAGGAAATTTATTGGTAGAAGGTACAATTGCAGAAACTATTTAAATAATGTTAAGATTTAGGTATGAATCTTCGTTGGGTAATGAGAGATAAGGGAGAATCTTGCATGAAGTGATCAGTCACTCTCTAAAGTGGACCATGTTCTACTGTGGCTGCAGAGGAAGGCTTCATTATTACACCAATTAAAGAAGTATATAAAAAATTTAAATAAATTTTAAAAAATTAAAAGCTATTGAAAATAACACTGCAAAAAAACTATTAAATAAGTTGAAAATAACACTGCAAAAAAGAACTATTAAATAAGAAATATAAAAAAAGCCTGTAACCAAAAAATATTTTCAAAGGTAAGATATATAAAAACACTAAAGGAGTTACAGTATAGTCTCGATAATCCCGAGTCCTGATATTGCAAGTTTCCATTAAATTTGAGCCTATTCCTATTCGAGCCTATTTTTTCATTTTGAAATAAAATGATGAATCGTGTTTCCAAGAAATGTTTATAGTCATATGGTATGAAAAGGAAATGAGTCCGGCTTTGAAAAATGTTTATATCAATAAGGTATACAAAGGAAATGGAATTGGGCTTCCTAGGAATGTTTATTTCAATATGATATGCAAAGGAGTGAATCGGGCTTCCAAGAAATGTTTATATCAATATAGTATGCAAAGGAAATTAATCGGGCTTTCAAGATATGTTTATATCAATATGGTATGCAAAGAAAATGAATCGGACTTCCAAGAAATGTTCATATCAATATGGTATGTAAAGGAAATAAGTCGGGCTTCCAAGAAATGTTCATATGAAGTTCTATAAACTTATTTAGTGAATTTTTAATTACCTGTATTATAAGGGTTCATTAAAACTCCTATTTTGTTTTAACGCACAGGAACGTATTTCCATATAATCCGAGTTTTCAGTAATCTGAGGGGGTCTCAGTCCCATCTACTTCGAATTTTCGAGACTCTACTGTATAAAAAATCGTTTCCCATGGAAAAACAAACAGTTGATGAAATGATATATATCCCATAAACAAAAGACCTCTTGCTAGAAACAGAGAGACAGTTATAGATGTAGTTTCATTTTTGTTTGAATATGAACGGGATTCATCAGTATGATTATCGCCTATAGAGGCTAAGAAAAGATTGTGAACTTAGGTAGGGATGTAAAAATCAGTGGTAGAAAATAGACAGTATAGAGGGTAGGATACTCTTTGTCAGCGTTATAAAGAGGTGTCTACTAATTGCACTCCCTTGGTACTGGGAATAAATAGTTGAAGGTATCTACCTACAGTAGATATCCAGCTGAGAGATGGTCGATCCAGTGACTTCAACTGATCGGTGATTTTAGTGACAGTGCCAGGTTTGGATCAGTGACTTTTACTTGTGAGAAGGGATACTGAGACTGCTCTGTATGTGCAAATAACAGGCAGGCATACCACACTGGTGAAATGATTCCACACCTCTCTTTTTTGGAAGGCTCATTTTGTTTAAAAATAAACTTCTAAGAAATTAAGAAAAACTACCGAGTGCGAAATAGCATCTAATGTACAAAACACTGTTACTATCTAGAAACCCGACACAAATCAACCACCCACACACACACACGACAAAAATGAGTAGAACCAGTGACAGTGACAAATCAAAAAATGTCAGACATGGTAAAATATCAGTAGCCAAAGCGACATTTATGCCAATCACAACAGAAATACCCCCTCTAACCTTTAGTCAACGAAACTGGATGATAATCCGTGCTGTAAGCAGAGCCAGTGATAGCAACACATCAACCAATGACAGCCGTTTCATTCAGCAACTGCGACTTTTTGCCCAATCGCAAAAGAGACCACTTCCGATCGATCCACTGTCACTGGAACTGGCTCTTTCTATATTTTGTCAATGGTACCACCAGCGAAGAACAAATATCAGTGACAAGTCTCCATGACACAAAATATCGTCCATCCCTACCCTAGCTACTACTCAAAGATGTTGATATAGCAGCAGGACAATAGAGATCAAAGTCCATTCACGTAACTACATAAGACCCTATGGAAATAGGCTTTCTTGTGAACATTACACAAGAAGGCGACTGATACTATTACTGTCATTACATGTCTCAAATTAAAATGGCTGAGCATTATATTCTCTGCCTGCTTCCAACAACCACAATGTACGTTGTTTATTATATTTCTTTAAACCATACCTGTTATAATATGCAATCAATTCATTGCATTCCATAGATGGTTTGACAACATTCGTAAAGGAGTGGGTCTTAAAACTCAGAGCCAAATCCTATGTTGAGTGTCTGACATTTAGAAACCAAACATGAAAATAAAAGGGCTTATAAACGTAGTAGGCAATGCTCTACAAATACGCTCAAAATAAGTTCCTTTAGTAAGCTTTTAGAAAAGAAGCCCAGGAAAATATGATTGAGACAAAAGCTAGTACTAAATACGAACCAATTTACAGAGGTTGCATTTGTAGAATTGTCTACAAAATTTGTCATATGATAAAATTACTTCATTATCACTTCATATAAGATTTAAATGGAATAAATAAATAGCCAGATATTTTTTATAAAGAGATAAAATGTCGGGAAATGAAAACTTTTTAAAGAGGAATCAACTTAAGTTGTTTCAGACACAGTGGTGTTTTTAGATGAAATTTTGGTGAATGCGAGGCATGTCAAAAAACATTATGATTATGGGTTGACCAGCAAACAAAAATGAATTAACTATAACGAATCTGAGAGCAAAAATAACTTATGCACTAATAGATGCGGAGTTCATTGATAGGTATTTAGTGAATAATTTATCATTTGGTTTTCAAACAACTACCAACGAAGTATGTATGTTGAAATGTTTGAAGAACAGGTAGTTTAATTTTGTCACTGAACACTTTTAAATGTTATAAACTTGCCTATAGTAGCACTTACTTTGCTTGTTGAGGACGGCCGTTTCGGGCCTTTTGTCAACTCAGACTGTAACTGATCTCAAGGTTTACGTAGGTTAGAGTGGGGGTGGGATATTTTAGTGGTGTGGGTGTATTTTGTGTGTATTAGGAGTTATGATGTCAAAAAGTGCGTGTGAGTTGTAATGTAATTGTGTATTGAGTATGTGTGTAGGGTGTAGTTTGAAGTGCCTGTATATTTCGTTTTGTTCGGTTGTGTAGCGTTGGTTATTTCTGTGTTGTTTATGAAGAATTTGTAGGTTAGATGTTATGTCTATGTAGTAATTTTTGTGGAGTTGAGATGATCGGCGAAGTTTGATTGGTAGTTATTGTTTTTAGTGCTTTTATATGTTCTTGGTAATGTGTGTAGAATGACCTCCCTGTCTGGCCTATGTAAAAACTGGGGCACGAACTGCAAGTTAGTTTGTAAACTCCAGTGGTGTTGTAAATGTCGTTGATTTTGTTGTTGGGTTTAAATTGTTTGTTGAGAGTGTTGTGTGTGGAGTAAGCTATTTTGTAGTTGTATTTTCGTAGTGTGTTGGTTAGATTGTGGGTTTTGGATGATCTGTATGGTATTGATAAGTATTTTATGGGATTGTCATCTTGTGTTTGTATTTGGGTCATTAGGTTTATTTTTTAGGCAGTTGTATAACTTGTCAATCATTGTTGGGTTGTATCCGTTCATTTTTTGCTATATATTTTATGGTGTTTAACTCCTGGTAGTGTTCTTCTTTGTCTAACGGTGTTTTAAGCAGGCGATATATCATGGTGTTGTAAGCAGCTAGTTTATGTTGGTGTGGGTGATTTGAGGAGCTGTGTATGGTCGTATTAGTACTAGTGGGTTTTCGGTATATGTTGAATTTATGTGTTTGTTTGTCTGTTTGTTTAATTGTAGGGTCTAAGAAGTTGAGAGAGTTTTGTTGTTCTGTTTCGATGGAAGATCTGTCAGGTGAAGATGGAATCAATAAATGTTTAATTTTGTATTAAACGCAGCTACATTCTATTATTGTTCTATGCTTTATAAAACTATTTATCAATGATGGATAATTTTGTTTAAGTTTTCCATAATACGTTTATATTTAAAACAATACAAGACAATTTTTAGTACAGCAATACTCTCATTTTCCAGTGTGCAGACCTACTGTGTATCATAAGTGAAAGAATAAACCAATATAACATTACAAATAAAAAAAAAATACCAAAATGTTTCACTTACAAGCAATGTCTGGACCCAATAAAAAAATTAACGTATACAATATATATAGTCTATTTTATTTACAATATTTTTATTTATGTATATTTTTTGCCCAGGTATTAGATATTTTAAATTTCATTTCGTTTTAATGTTATTATGAAAAGAAGATTTGATTAAGAATCTTCAAATTTTTTCAATATTTTAGAAGTAATTTAGATAATACCTAAGTGAATGGTGAGTGATGTATCACTTGTTACTAGAACAATCAAGTATAATATCACTTTAGGCTCAGGCTATCCCAACAAATCTAGAGAATACATTTTATATATTTGAGTACATTTTTCTGCCTTCCTTAACTTCACAATATCTTCCTCTGTTTGCATTTTATAAACTCCGTTTTTACTAAACTTATTTAAACTTTCTATATTACACTTTAATTTATTCTTTAATGTGTTGTTAGTTACCATTCCAATTTGTATATTATATTTCTTGAAAAAATCTTTTAGTTTATAGACATCTTTTCCTGTGTATGTTAACTTAACCCGATTTTGTCTCTCTATTTCGTTTGCGGGACTTTTCATTTCATTTCTTCTGCCCTAATTTTCCTAAATAACTTTCTTATTGCTTTTTTGTTGTATCCATTATTCTCAGCAATTTAAAAAATAGTATTCAGTTCTTTATATTTTTTTTTTATTTAGCGGTATATCTAATAATCTGTTAACAAAATGCTTAAATACTGCTAATTTATGTTTTAGTAGGTGATTCAATTTTCGCATCAGCAACATTATCAGTGTATGTATCTTTTCTGAAAATTCTAAATTCTATTTTTCCCCTCTTCGTTTTAGTTCTAAATCTAAGAAATGTATTAAGTAGCTGGATGCAAGGAGCAAGATTAGGTGTGTGCCAACAGAAAGTGAGGTCTGGAATTAGTGGGAGTGTGGCTGATAGTATGTAAAGGCGAACTCATAGTTTGGGCTAAAACTACGATTTAAGTTTTCGAAATGGAGTCACTCCAAAATGCGTCCACAGAAGAAATATTGTGATGTTAGGAAAGCCAGAAAACTATTCAAATATATAGAAAATTCCCAACAGAAATGAGTATAGTAAGAAACAAATTTTAATTGAAATAAATAATTTAAATAAATTATTTACTTTGTGTCATTTTTGCCTTTAAAAAATTCAACAAAATAAGGTTTAATGTAACTTGCTACGTTAAAGTACAATTAGAAAAAAAACTAATGTTATAAAATATTTTTCATATTAACATTATTTTGTTATATTAAAATTACTTACTATAAGATTCTTTTAATTTAGCGAATGCAATTACAAAATCTAAGGTATACAGTATAATTACTTTGTAGCCATCAACTAGATTAAAAAGGATGATGCAAAAAAGTAAAATGTGAGTAAATAGAAGTGAAAAAGTTTTAAATCCTGTTAAAACTGGTGCCAAACAAAGTGTTCAGCTCTTCAATAACACACACCTCATCTGCTAGCTCTTATTATTTATTTATTATGCGCCGATTCCTAAAATGTTCGATTCCAATTCTAAAATTTTCATTTCGATTCTCAATTCTTAAGTTGGTTCTCGATTGTTTTAATTTATAGATGCCTAAATGATATTCTGTAATAATGAATTTAGTAAACATCTTGATCATATGGTGAAGCCTTTTAAAAGTTCCGTTTCAATGTAATAGGCTACACAAAATATTCAACCTTTGTAACATTATTTTAAGTAATGTTACATATTACAGCAGCTTCAGAAAACAAAACAAGATATTAATTTTAAAACATAAAATTTTAAAAAAATTTGTAATTTATAAAATAAATTGTACGGGTGAGATATGAAATCCACATAAAAGATGCGCAGTAACATTGCGCAGAAGTTGAGAAACCCGCGTAGTGGCATTAATTAACTCTCTCCTTGGCTAGACATAGACGCATACAGACATCGCAAGATGCGGCGAGCAAAATGGATGTTTTAATTTTAAAGTTTTAATTATCTGAAAGTATCATTTATCATATAATTTTGTTCTAAGAAATGTTTCTACACTAACACTCAATACCGGGCGAGGTTCCAAAACTCAGCCAACGCCAATCCAAAATGCTGAATGGCGAGATCTGATTCAAGAGCCATGTTCTACCTCACATATTGCAGTTCAGATAAGTTATAATTTCATAAAGTGCTGGAAAATCCAAATTTAACTTTCAAACTTTAACTGGTCATGGCAAAATAATACAAGTTAAAATATATTTAAAATGCGGGAAGTGTTAATTAATTTGTATGATGCAATATCAATTTTTTTTTAAATGTCAAATAAAGCTAAATTTAAATGTATTTCAATTTATGTAAAAGTAATCTCTTGTGTATATCATGTGCCATGTCATAGATTTTAAAATAATGTAAAGTTCTCATAAAATCATAATATGTTAAAAGAATGTAATGGCAGACATAAAATAGTGTAAACGTTTCAGATGTATTTTGTATATTTTTATGCAGTAAAACTAGATTTATTTAAATTTAAAATTTGTTGGTTAAATTATTTATTGAATGCACTATTCTTGAATTCAATTTAATTCTTGACATTGTAGGTCAAATAACTAATTATGTAACGAATAACTGCAATATTTAACATCCTAAAATCCATTAACAATTAATATCCTAAAAATTATTTGTTACACCTTCATTAATAAATAGAAATTCTAAAAGCATTACAAACATATCGGATAGAAGTGATGGTTTATTTAAAATTACAAATGTTCACAATTACAATAAAACTTCATTAATAGCCTTTTCAGTTTGTATAACTGAAGATATCGGAACTACATTTTATTTGTTTTGTTTTGACATCTGTGGCCAGAGAGTGATGAGAGAAAAAGAGAAAGAGTCAAGCCCACTCGAGTGAGAGTGAGACAGCAGAGCGAGAAAAGTGATGACTAAAAAATGAACCAGGAATGCTTCAGACCGTCTTTGTTGTTGTGTCGTAAATAATAATATTTTCATTACCTTAAATCGGTATTTGCTTTATTTGTTTAATTCATTAAAAGCAACCAATACATATATAATACATAGTTGATATTTCATTATTTTGCTAATAAATTAGACCGTACACGTATTTTTAGTTAAACAAAAAAAGAATCGGAATCGGCACTTTAATCAGTTTAGAATCGAGTATCAACGACTATTCGATACCATTAGAATCGACGATTTCTGGAATCAAGAATCGGAATATCTCTAATTTATTTTACTATTAAAAATAAAATTTTCTAAATAAAACTTAATGACAAAGTTAAAAGCCTAATACTTACGACCTTCCATCGTTCTTTAACAATGTGGCCATGTTGGAGTAGATCTTCACTTGTCATAGTTATATTATTATTTTGGTCAGTAGATTCGTCACCTACATGGTAGGCAAGGTCTAAATGTGAAGAATCATCATAGTTCCTGCAAGAAATAATAGTAGTTAGTTCAAATGTTCAACATGAAAGAACATTTACAATATAGCTTGATTAAATATTTTTAAAAATGTTCGAACTATTCATTAGTATTTCTACTACTTTAAGTAAAACATTTGTTAAGCCAGCAGCAAATACAAACACAATGTTTTGTCCAATCAGCAAATGTGAGGAGAAAAATTGTTTGTGTGTGAGTAGTGCATGAGGGCTGTCTCTAACACCAGCTAATTTGAGGGTAAGGAATGGTGTGTGGGGGTGGGTGTGTGTGTGTGTGTGTGTGTGTATGTAGTGCATGAGGGCTGTCTCTAACACCAGCTAATTTGAGGGTAAGGAATGGTGTGTGTGGGTGTGTGTGTGTGTGTGTGTGTGTGTGTGTGTGTGTGTAGTGCATGAGGGCTGTCTCTAACACCAGCTAATGTGAGGAGAGGAATTGTATGTGTGTAAGTAGTGCATGAGGGCTGTCTCTAACACCAGGTAATGTGAGGAGAGGAATTGTATGTGTGAGTAGTGCACGAGGGCTGTTTCTAACACCAGCTAATGTGAGGAGAGGAATTGTATGTGTGTGAGTAGTGCATTAGGGCTGTCTCTTACACCAGCTAATGTGAGGAGAGGAATTGTATGTGTGTGAGTAGTGCATGCGAGCTGTCTCTAACACCAGTAAATTTAGAATTTCATACCTATATAAATATAAATAAAAATTCTAAAATTTATATTTAATATAGTTCTATGAGAAGAAGATAGTTTTATAACTGTCTGTTTTAGGAATCTTAGAATCTAGAAAATATTAAACTCTCTTCTATCTCACAATATTATTTCAAAACTTTTAAGAAATTATTCTAAGGAAGAAGACTAAGTAGATTTCATAGTGCTGTATTGAAGTGTATTAGTAAATCATTGTTTTAAAAAGGTAAAGGTTTACAGACTATTTCAAATTATTAATTATATATATTGCTGACTATAAATCCCACTTGAAAACCAATACAACATGTACAAAATAGCTGATAGAATTACTTCTTGAATAGTTTTTAGTTATAATTGTACATAAGTACAATGTAAGATTAAAATATTTTTATTAATGTTGCCATAAGAAACATTTACTCTGTTGAACATGGAATGTATATATAAGTAATTATGTCTTGAGATTGTTTCGCTTTCAAAATAAAACAATTTTTTAAAAGTAAATTCTGAGGTCAAGAAAGAATAATTTCATCATTGTTTGATTATATCCAGTTTGTTCCTTCATATTATACGTTTCATTCATTTTTAACCTTACAGCACTATTTGATATTTTTGTGGTAACCATAGCAACAGTTTAAGGTTCTACAAATGGATGTTTCTACACAACCAGATTTAGGGGGGGGGGGGGCAAATTCATATACCTCTTTCAGAAATTCATTTCTTGGTATTGGAAAGTTGGAACAGTACCAAAGCACGCTAGACTTTGAACATGAAGATTCATAGTTCAAATCCGAATAGAGCCTAAAGTTTTTATAATTTAATTATTGAATAAATATTTGAAAAAAACTTGATTAACATAAATTGTAATCCGTTACTAGTTTAAAAAAATGTATTTGAACTTGATTGGATGAATAAAAACGTATATTTTATTAACGAATGAATATTTGTACAAGATATATATCAGGGGAGTGCGAGCTAATAGAAGGAATTAAACAAATTATATTTTACATATGTAATAAGGGTTGGTGAACTTGGAAAAAAAAATATATATATATAGCGTGGTGTTCCATTTTCATTATAAGCATGAATAGTGAAACTGACAAGTTAGCCCGTTCCATTTCAATGTCTTACTAATTACAATAATAAGGTCTACAATCAGTAAACACAAAAGTTAGATAAAATAATTTCACTAAACAAAGTAGAAATCAAAGGGCACAATGTTTGAACTAATTATCTTCTGGCAAAGTCCAATGCTGCTACTTCTCAGAATGCTGTACTTTGTAATACTCTGAAGAAGTTTATTCTTACATGGTGATAATGTAATTAAATGTAGTACGATTTTAAATTGTAAAAACAATAAAAATCAAAGAATTGAAATTTTTTTATTTATAAAATTGTTTTAATTTCATAGGTAAAGTTAATAAAGCGGTAAAAATATAGTCTTAATGACATTGATTTTAAAAATTATTTTTTCATATTAAATTACTCGTTTTAATGTGTAGAACACGAGTATCAACTTTTCTTTCTGCGGAAAATACGGAAAGTTACTTTTTTAATATTTTAAATGTTAGGTTGTAATGTCATGTATAGCGTAAAGGAGTCTTATTGATATTGTTAAAAATTAAAGTCTGTAATAGCATGTATAGCGTGAACAGGCCGCGCAGTATCAACAGCACACTGCACTACGCCAAAGTCAGTTTATTTTAATACTAAACTTAAAATCTAAAAATTTTACTTTTGGTTATAATTTTATACATGACTATATACGTACATTAAAATATACCTACGAATTATCCAGTCAGGATAGATTTGGTTATAATTTTATACAACATTACTATTTAACTATATTAAAATATACCTATGAAGTATCCAGTCAGGATAGATTTGGTTCTAATTTTCTGCATCGGCAATAACTCTAAATATTTACCAAAATTACAACCAAATCTATCCTGACTGAATACTTCGTAGGTATACTTCAATACAGGTAGATAGTAATGTTGAATAAAACTATAACCAAATCTATCCTGACTGAATACTTTGTAGGTATACTTCAATACAGGTAGATAGTAATGGTGAATAAAATTATTACCAAATCTATCCTGACTGGATACTTTGTAGGTATACTTCAATACAGGTAGATAGTAATGGTGAATAAAATTATTACCAAATCTATCCAGACTGGATACTTTATAGGTATATTTTGATATATGTATATAGTAATGTATAAAATTGCAAATCTAGACGTAGTGCAGTGCGCTGTAGCTACTCCGCGCCCGGTTCACGCTATAGGCCTACATGCGTTTACACCTTAACATTTAAAATGTGAAAAAAGTAACTTTCCGTACTTTCCTCGTAAAAGAAAGTTAATTTTTGTGTTCTACACATTAAAACAAGTAATATAATAACACAAAAAAAAATTGTAACACCAACGTCTTTAAGACTATATTTTTACCAATAAAACATTTAGTTTATTATAGACCTTAATTTTCAACGTTATTTTAAAATCTTTTAATCTAAATAGAAAGGTTAAATGTAAGATTCATGAAGAACTGACTGAATTAACTACTATGTCTTTAAATTATAAAACAGTTTACTCTAAAATTATCTAATTGAATTTTAGTTTATTATATACTGTTTGAACATAAGACTAATAGGTAAAAATATAGACGTAATGACGTTGGTGCTAAAAAAAATTGTTTCTTATTATATTACTCGTTTTAATGTGTAGCACATGAATATCAACTTTATTTTCCGCGGAAAGTACAGAAAGTTACTTTTTTCACGTTTAAAATGTTAGGCTGTGATGGCATGTAGGCCTATAGCGTGAACCGACCACACAATAGCTACAGCGCACTGCACTACATCCATTTGTCTGCGTCTATGTTTTTACAAAATTAAAAGTTCAGATAGTCATAAACTAATGTAATAGTGATCATACATTATTAAAAAGGTAATTTTATACAACATTACTATATACCTATATTAAATTATGTCTACAAAAGTATCCAGTCAGGATAGATTTGGTTATAATTTTATACAACATTACTATATACCTACATTAAAATATACCTACGAAGTGTCAAGTCAGGATAGATTTGGTTATAATTTTATTCAACATTATTATCTACCAATATTAAAGTATACTTATGAAGTATCCAGTCAGGATGGATTTGGTTTTAATTTTGTACGACATTACTATCTACCTATATTAAAATATACCTATAAAGTATCCAGTCGGGATAGATCTGGTTGTAATTTTCTGCATTGGCAATAAGCCTAAATATTCACCAAAATTACAACCAAATCTATCCTGACTGAATACTTCGTAGGTATACTTTAATACAGGTAGATAGTATTGTTAAATAAAATTATTACCAAATCTATCATCTATCCTGACTGAATACTTCGTAGGTATATTTTAATATAGGTAGATAGCAATATTGGGTTGAAATGCAGTAGCTCGGCACCATACGATATTTTGGGAAATTGTTCAAAACCACCAAATTGGACGATATCCACAAGAATTTTTTTAAAAATTGAAGTAGGAAAGTTACTTTTTTCAATTTAAAGTAGGGTAATAAATTCAGCGCGGATGTAGAAGTTGTGAATATGCGCGGAGTAATACTTACGTCACAGTACTGCGCATAAGGTTGTACGCATTGTCCGCGGTACGTCACGCAACCTTACGTGTGTAGATATTTGAGAAAAAACTTCTCCAGTTAGGATAGATTTGGTTTTAAATTTATACAATACTCTATACCTATATTAAAATTTACTGAAAAAGTGTCGTCAGGTTAGATTTGGTTTTAATTTTATACACTGAAATGCAGTTGTAACATCACGAAGCATTTGTATCACTCCGCGCCTATTCACAACTTCTACATCCGCGCTGAATTTTTTACGCTATTTTAAATTGAAAAAAAGTAACTTTCCGAGGTCAATTTTAAAAAAATTCTTGTGGATATCGTCCTATTTGGTGGTGTTAAACCATTTCCCAAAATATCGTATGGCGCCAAGCTTCTGCATTTTTACCCAAAATTGAATAAAATTATAACCAAATCTATCCTGACTAGATACTTTGTTGGTATATTTTAACATAGGTATTTTGTAATGTTGTATAAAATTACAAATATAGACGTAATGCAGTGTGCTGCAGCTACTGCGCGGCCGGTTCACGCTATAGGCTTACATGCCTTTACAACTTAACATTTAAAATGTAAAAAAGTAACTTTCCGTACTTTCCGCAGAAAAAAAGTTGATATTCGTGTTCTACACATTAAAACGAGTAATATAATAAAAAAATTTTTTTTTAGCATCAACGTCATTACGTCTATATTTTTACCGACTAATAAAGCATGCAGAACAATGAGTAGATCTGACAGGTTAGATAATTTTTTTTAATGTTAACAACATTTTTTAACAAGGGTTACTTAGACAAACTATTTATACATTCAAGATTGTAAAATATTCAATAAACTAAAACTATAAATCTGATTACACTGCCAACTCGAATACTAAATCGCACATTGATGTTGAATATCAATTTATTTCAATAAAATATACTATAATATTTGAAATAAGCTAAAAAGTTAACAGAAAAACAACTATAGTAATTGATAAGTATGCAAAATTATTCGTATAATTATATTTCTTGAAGTTATACATTAGTACCGTAGTAATAACTAGGTACAGTTGAGGGAGGTAGCATTTTATTGCATTAATGAATAAAAAAGCTTCAACTATTTTGAAGTTCAAATATTATTTCATTGTTACACAAACTTTATAGCATTCAATTAAAAATTTAATTTTTTATGAAGAATCAGAATTATATTTTGGGGCCATTCTTGTCATCTAGAATTAACTTATTTGTATAATTGAAAGGCTTATTATTAGAAAACTTTCACTTTAAGGGAATGACCTGTTAACAGAGTAATAATAAGATATTCAAGGTCAGTACGCCACACCCCGTGAAAAGTTTTAGGTCGGTTCAATATAACCCCATCCCCTTTTGCTCGACAGATGCGACAGAAGACTGATAAGAAATCACGGACTTTTTTTAAAATGAAACAGGAACATATAAATTTATGCATCTGCCTATTATTTCACTATTTATTAATACAAATTCCTTCTAGAACATTAATTTAAATTGTTTTCAAATTTACCGATGTTCGACAGTAGCTCTACCAAAAAGCCTAATACCTTTTGCTTCTTGCAAAAAATTTTAAAAAATTCATCTTACTAGAAGGCTGTTTAAAATACAAACCGAAAAATTCATTAGTCACGCAACACTTGTAATAACTACATCTGCTGCTATAAGAGTTGTCACTACCTACCTAAAATTAAAAATATTTTTAATTACTGAATAGAACTGGCATACTCCTAATGTACAATTCCTATTCACTAAACTAACACATTTAAAATCACCACTAATATCACACAGCCGACAAGAACGCCATCTTAAAAATTCACTGCCGTCTGAATAATATGTGTCGCTGTCGATGGTTAAAAACTGAGCCATAAATCGATTATTGAAATTTAATTTTTTAATCACCCAAACAATAGTTTATGACTATCCGAACTTTAAATTTTGTGATTACAATTCTATTAATTTACCATAACAAAAATACTTTGTAATATAGTACACAATAATTTGATCACTGTATTAGAAAAGAAATATATAACAAATTCAGTGACACAGTTAAAGAACATTATTGTTATTGCATATTAGGTTAAATGTAACAGACAAATATATACATTATACTTATATTATTGTTTTTAGTACTTTCATGAAAATAATACGATGCATAATAAACAATTTGCTAGATATTTCTGTAGTGTTATCTAAAATTAATATTGAAAATCTAATTATATTTCTTGTATTTATTTGAGTACTCATTTATATTGTTTACAAGAAAACATAATTGATATAAAAAATATAGTAATCATAAAAAAACTCTGCAAATGATTGAAATGCTTCTGTTAAACTATAATAGCTTAAAGAACGGTTAAATTTGTAAATGCATAATTTAAAAGGTTACAAAGAATCAAATTTTAAGTAAAGAGCTTTGAAAATGTTTTTACGTTAATAATTTTAAACAGTTATTTATTCACTAATATTTTATAAATATTCAGTAGACACATCAATTAACTTATTCCTGAATGTTAATTTACACTTTGTTCTATTCAAATAAAATTATAATTTAGGCATTTGTCCAAAATAAATTTTATAACTTGCAGTTTTTGTTTTGTACATCCTGTTTTTGTTATTAATGTATACTTGTTGATACCGCTTGGCATAAAATCACTACCTACTGATGTTTTCCAGCAGATGATCGAACCAGATCAGTTGATTGTTCAATGCTGTGACTCAGGAACTAGACAGTTGCTGAGGTGCGTTCTATTATTGAGTCTGTAGCGTTATGGTATTCTGTGATTTATTGTTGTTCATAGAGTCGTTGTTAGTTATTGGTTCGAATATAGTATTAGATTGTGATTTTGATTATCATTAAAAATTTGTTGTAGTGTTTGTATTTTCGAAGTTTTCTGTTGTCTTAAGTCAATTGCTTTTTTTGATGAAATGTACAAATTTTAGATTTGAGTTACTGTTGGTGTACTTGTGTAGCGTATTCTGTATATGCTTATGTATAGCGAATTTTGATATTGGTTATGTGTTTTTTTGTGTTCCTATCTATCGTGTGCGGAAGTTTCTCCCTGTTTGGTCTATGTAGAATCTTAGAATATCGTTTCTGTAATTTATTAAAATTTAAAATCCTTTCAATAGCAATTTCCCTTTTACCTTCAAAATCTTCATATTTACTTCATAGTTTTTTTTTGTATAGGTTCGTAATTCATAGTGTATTATATTAATGATAATACAAATTTTCAGATAAAAAGTAATTTGCCTTTTACAATGCTTACAGTAATTTGTTTTAAATTTTAGCATGTATAGTTCCTATAAAGCAGCCCTACCTTCCAAGACCGAAATTATTAGGATCTATAATTAACTTACAACTTTTTTAAAAAAATGTTTTAACTTGCCTATAGTAGCACTTCGGCCGTCCTCAACACAAAAAAGTAAGTGCTACTATAGGCAAGTTAAAACATTTTTTTAAAAAAGTTGTAAGTGATTACTAGTAGCTCACGCGAAGATGGAATCAACAAATGTCTATAATTAATTTAAATCAATGATTGAAATATTTGTAGTAAGTGGTTTTGATTACATTGTTGGTTGCTATTATTTGATTAATAGAGAGTTTGATAATTGGATGATATCTTTCTTATTACACTTTTGCTATTACTTGCGACCAGACTTTTTGTTAACTAAAAGTTATTAAATTGTTAACTTACACTTGAAGGAAACGTTTTCGTCTTACCTAAATGGGTAAGACGAAAACGTTTCCTCCAAGTGTAAGTTACCAAATTAACAACTTTTAGTTACCAAAAAGTCTGGTCACAAGTAATTGCAAAAGTGTAATAAGTAATTATCAACCAGCACATCATCAACAGCAGCAAGATTTCGATATCTTTCCGTATGTAAATCTTGTTAATAATTTAGCGGGAAAATTTGTTTTGTCATTGTCATATAAACGTAATTTTAAAGGTTTAAGGACACATGAACTATGAAGGTTCATAGTAACATAAATACATGAAACCTCTAAACCACAAATGACTTAAAAATAGTAAATTTTATTGTAAATTACCTCTGAGGAAGAATGCTATGCAATCGAAATGTACATAAGGTTTTGAATAAAAGAAAAAAGTCATTTGTGGCTTAGAGGTTTTATTTATTTATGTTAAACATTATGCCACAGTTGTTTTATACAGTTATATGAAGGATTGTAAACAATCAATCGAATATGTCTCATAATAGAAAACAAGACAACAATCAATTAGTCGGAACAGAACAGAATATATTTCAATAAAATCGCCAGAACAGAACAATAGCAGGGAGTGGTATCAGAAATTATTATTTTTTTAAAATGTATTGATAAAACCCATTTTGATATCAAAATAGGATAAAGTAGATGTTTGTAATTACTAAATTCCTGGGTTTTTTTTAATGATGTAGATAGCCCCCCCCCCCTTAACCTGTAACACATCAACAAAATTGTTTGATTGTGAAAAATATATTATTTTAAAAATAATATCAATTAGAGATCCCCACATTCGATACTTTTAACAATTGAATCAATCTTAATTGGGTAACATTGAACAATATTTTCGGTCTGAACCATTATAAAGCCGTACTCTTACGAATTTTAAGTACAAAAATTACTAATAGAATTCATGTTTTTTAATCACTTGAAATAATCATTGAATAAATTATAAACCAGTTAAATATCGAGTCAAAGAAGTTTATTTAATTAGTGAAATGTTTCAGCAACTGGTTCAGTGCCCTTGTCAAGCCCAAATACAATATTACATTACTTATAAATACGCCTATAAAATACCAGTACACTCACTACATTAATTTAAAACTTAAAAAAACTAATTTTAAAGTGAATACGTAATTGCTTACTTGCTGATCAGCAAGTAAGCAATTACGTATTCACTTAGTTAAGTAGTTTAAAATTGGTTTAATCAGTGAATTCAAGATGATTACATCAAGAAACTTTAAAAAAACTTTATGAAATTTTAGCCAAAAATTTAATAAAATAACCCAGCAAAGTAGTGAGAGTAAAAATTCATCTAAAATAATTATAATAGTAACAACACTGAAAGGACAACAATATTTACACATAAAACACACCCAAAATAAAACAACCAACAACTAAAGGATGAACCATAAATATTACGATTAATTCTATTTTCATATTTGTTGATTCCATCTTCACGCGAGCTACTAGTTTTCACTAAACAATTATAAATATTTATAACTTGCCTGTAGTAGCACTTACTTATATTTGTTGAGGACGGCCGTTTCGGGAGATGTGTCCCATTGACAGAGTTGACAATGGGACACATCTCCCGAAACAGCCGTCCACAACAAATACAAGCAAGTGTTACTATAGGCAAGTCCATAAATATTTATAATTTTTTAGTAATTCTAATTCTTGGATTTATTACTATAAGTAATTATTGGATAACTAGGTAAATTCTTGCTGATGCATTTTGAAACAACTGTTTCATTTACGAAGCTGACACTGTACTGTTTGTTTTGAAACACGTCAGCAAGTAAGTTCAAAAGTATTTACTTAGTTATGCAATAATTACAAAAGATACAATAAAATCTAACAGGCGAACTTATTAACAAATGAAATGTCCTCAATTTTGGTACATGTTCAGTATCCCTATACAGAACAAGAAGACCATGTGTTAACGTTTCAACTGTTTACTTTACGCATTTACAATATTTACAAGTGTTTAGTGATTCTGTGTATATTATAAAGTAAAATCTTTGTCCTTTTTTAAAATTGTGGTTGTGCCACAAACTTTTATTCTTTTCACAATTTCTTAAAGATCTTTTGTATATCCTGGTATAGCTTTTTTGTCAATATCAATTTCCTTGTAAAAAAAGAAATAATTTCCAAATTTTTGAAATGCTAAGAAAAATTAGTTTATCCTATTTATCAATAAAGTGCTATTGTTTCCGGCAAAATTTCAAAAAGGTATTATCTCTATAGGAAGAAATAAAATTATTATGTTTATATTTATTTAATAATGCTCTTGCCAAAAAACACTACTTATTTATCATACATAGGTGTTTTGAATTTTGTTATGTGGTATTTTATTATGTACGCAGATATTTTGAATGATGTAAACATAATGCCATTTTAAGCCTTTTCCTGATAGCTAAGTTTCAAGTGCCTTAGAAGTAGTGGAAATTAAGGTTTAGAAAGTGCTTTGTAACAGAAAAAAATAAAGGTCATAGCAAGAACTAAACCACAGGCAACATTTGTACTAAGAAAGAGAGAAAAGGTGCTCCCAATCCAATTTCTATAACAAAATCTCAGAGATGATTTAAAACATGGATTTATCTGTCTTTAACCAGAAGCAACACAGACTCTCTGCACAGCAATAATTTGTAAGGCATTAAAAAGTTCTAAACATATATTATACCTAAGAATGAAAAAGAGTCTCAACCTTTCATCGAAAATGTTTTGTTGCATTTAGTAAGGGGAATAGTATCATGTTTTTATCTGTATTTAACAGTGTAGAATGGAATTAAATATTTGCACCCCAGATAATGAACAGTAAGCTTTGTAATGAGAATAGAAACTATAGATATAGTTCTTGAATTTTGTAGTCCATTACGTTCGGTGAATCTTATTAATCACTTAAACAATAGTTTATGACTATCCGAACTTTGAATTTAGTAAATTTGTTAAAACTTACTGAGACAGAATGTTTTTGATCGCTATGTGCCGATCTTCATCAGTGTCTTCTGCTTGGAGATATTGGGTCAAGCGGTGACAGTTTTAAAGGTAGGTTTTCGATAGTATCAAAGAATATGTGTGATTTGTATTGTGTCTGTTCATTTAATATGTTTGTACTTTGTGTTTTTGTGTGTCTGTAAATTTCATATTGTTCTAGTGTGTTGAGATGTGGTCTTTTTTTGTTGATGTGTAGGATTTCTAGGTTATGGTAAATGTCTGTGTATTTGTGTCCTGTATCTTTTATGTGGTTGTAAAATGTTGAGTTGGTGTTCTGTTTGTGTTCCTCGATTCTTTGTTTAAAGCTGCGACCTGTTTGTCCAATGTAGAATTTGTTACATTTGTTGCAGTTCAGTTTGTATACTCCTGGTGCTTGTAGTTTATCTTTGTTGTTGGTGTTGTGTTTTATTTTGTATTGTAACTTGTTATTAGTTTTGTATGCTATTTTGTATCCTATTTTTTGAAATTTGCGGGCTATTTTGTTTGTTGTTTTGTTTATGAATGTGATGTATTTGTTTTCCCTGTCTGTAGTGTTAATTTTAGTGTTTTTTTGTATTTTGTACCATAGTTTGTCTATTATTGTGGTGCTGTATCCTTTTGTATATGCTAAATATTTAATTGTGTCTAGCTCCTTGTTTATGTTTTCTGTGATCATTGGGACTTCTTTAAGTCTATGGAGCATGGATCTGAAGGCAGCGTGTTTGTGTTGGATAGGGTGGTTTGAGGTGTTGTGGATAAGTGTGTCTGTCGTTATGGGTTTCCTGTAAATGTTGAAACTGTGTTTTTGTGTGTGGCTTTTTGTTATGGTTAGGTCGAGGAAGTTTAGGGATCGGTTGGTTTCAATTTCTGAAGTGAAGTGGAGTTTTGGGTGTATTTTATTAGTGTAGGTGAGGAGTTTTTCACATTGACAGAGGCAACTCCCGTCAAAGTGGCTAACCCTTTGTTATGTTTTACTATAAAAATGTCTGGTTTTATTTACTTAGGTTTTAGGTGTAAATGATACTGCTAAAAAATTATACCAGGTAATGTAAAAAGTCCTAAGGGAAAATGAAAAATAGAACCTGGTGGCTTTATCCCAAAATTAAGACTTTAAATGAACTGTGGCGCAATGTGTAATTTAAATTAATGAAACCTCTATAATACAAATAACTTTTTCCTTTATTTAAAACCTTATATACACATTTCAATTGCATAGCAATCATCCTCAGAGGTAATTTACAAAACAACTAGTAGGTTTTAAATAAAACAACAACACAAAACAACAACAACATAAGGTTTTAAATAAAGGAAAATGTTATTTGTCGTATAGAGGTTTCATTTATTTAAACCAAAAATAAGAATTTTAACAAAAACAACATAGCTTTACACCACACATAAAGCAGTACAAACACAAGATTTTGTCTCGATTTTTACTTATATAAGTCACACATTCCTTTAAAGAGACATTACAAACCCTAAGAGACATTACATAGTAACATTTCTGAAAACAGAAATATTAAAACAAAATATTACATCACTTTCTGCCTGTGTTAATTATAATTAAATTACTTACATTTATTATGGTTTAGTTAAGAGCAATACATCAATACTTTTTTAACTTACTTTTTTCACAGTTAAAGTGTTTTGGGATATTTGTACACTCAGGCCTCTCTCTGTTGCCATGCTACAACTATAATATAAAAGGTTTTATTTATTCTATATCCCTTCTACATCACCATGCATATATTTTTCAATAATATCTTTTACATCTGAAACGTATATAAATAGCACCCTTTCTACATGACTTACATTGATCTTGTAACAAGAAATGTATCCCTTACAAAAACTTGCTTAAAATTTTTACTCACTTTGATAATATAATAAAGACCGTCTATTTGTTGAATCTTATCTTATGGAACAATGAAATATAATAAACTAACAACAGCTAAAGAATCACCGTCTATTTGTTGAATCTTATCTTATGGAACAATGAAATATAATAAACTACCAATAGCTAAAGAATCACCTTCTATTTGTTGAATCTTATCTTAGGGAGCAATGAAATATAATAAACTACCAATAGCTAAAGAATCACCTTCTATTTGTTGAATCTTATCTTAGGGAGCAATGAAATATAATAAACTACCAACAGCTAAAGAATCACCTTTTATTTGTTGAATCTTATCTTATGCAACAATGAAATATAATAAACTACCAACAGCTAAAGAATCACCTTCTATTTGTTGAATCTTATCTTAGGGAACAATGAAATATAATAAACTAACAACAGCTAAAGAATCACCGTCTATTTGTTGAATCTTATCTTAGGGAACAATGAAATATAATAAACTACCAACAGCTAAAGAATCACCGTCTATTTGTTGAATCTTATCTTATGGAATAATCAAATATAATAAACTACCCACAGCTCAAGAATCACCGTCTATTTGTTGAATCTTATCTTATCGAACAATGAAATATAATAAACTACCAACAGCTAAAGAATCACCTTCTATTTCTTGAATCTTATCTTATGGAACAATCAAATATAATAAACTACCCACAGCTCAAGAATCACCGTCTATTTGTTGAATCTTATCTTATCGAACAATGAAATATAATAAACTACCAACAGCTAAAGAATTACCGTCTATTTCTTGAATCTTATCTTATGGAACAATGAAATATAATAAACTACCAACAGCTAAAGAATTACCGTCTATTTCTTGAATCTTATCTTATGGAACAATGAAATATAATAAACTACCAACAGCTAAAGAATCGAATGATTAACAATTAAAGACGGACAAAATCATTGAAACAAAGTTTAGATCTGTAAGAAGAGAAAAATTGGAACCATTTTACACCACAACAGTTTGTATAAAGTCAAAATTAACTTTAACAAAAATTTTGAACTAGAGGTATTATATAAATTTTTCAGGTTTAGGTTTAAAAAAGAAAATAACTAAGGCTAAGAGTTTTAAGATTACTCATTTAATTGTCCAAATTACATGTTGAAGTGTGCAAACAATTATCTACCGCCAGAGAGTGGAGCATCTTAAACTTAGTCTCTAAAATGTGTGGAAAGTCATTGAATGGTTCCAAGAAAACAAATTGAAGTTTAAAAAAAAGGAGACACCAGAAAGAAATTTAAAATTATTGGTGTACATGTGAGTAATTTATTCCATAAACAGACCTCTATTTTACTAAAACTTAATTCAAAATTAAATGGCATCTACATATAGGAACAGTGTAACAGGTACATTTAGCAAATACAAAAGAATTGATGGTTTTATAATCATCTTGATTTCACTGATTAATACACAACTAATTGTTTTAAAACACCAAGTGAGAACTATAGCATCATACTTCTCACATGAAATTCGTAGTTTCCTTGAGTAGCAGGCAGCCATTGTCTATAATACAATTGTTTCAAAACATGTCGGATCAATAACTTGCTGAACATTTAAATTAATTTTAGAAAGAAAACAGATATAAACAAAAAGTCTGTAATGAACATAGAAATGGCTCAATTTAACATGTATCTAGTACTAGGGGAAATAGCATGGAATCTGAGCAACAAGAAAGAAGAAGGAGAACATTATCTTAAGGGAAGAAAGAGAGCTTTGTGGTTAAAGAACCTATATAACTTAAACTAGTATAAGGGGAAAAAGAATGGAAACTGAGCAACATGAGAAAAGAAGGAGAACATCATGTAAGAAGAGGGAGAACTTTGGGGTTAAAGAACCTATTTAACTTAATATAGTATTGGGAGAAAAGTTATGGAAGGTGAGGGACATGAGAAAAGAAGGAGAAAGCTATGTACTATTAAGTAGAGCTTTGTGGTTAAAGAATCTATATAGCTTGCATATAGTATTAGGAGAAATAGCATGGAAGCTGAGAAACATGAAAGGAGAAGGAGAAGATGGTGTAGGATGAAGGAGAGCTATGTGTATAAAGAACCTACATAACTTGTATCTAGTATTAGGAGAAATAGCGTGGAAGCTGAGCAACATGAAAAGAGAAGGAGAAGATGATGTAGGATGAAGGAGAGCTTTGTGTATAAAGAACCTACATAACTTGTATCTAGTATTAGGAGAAATAGCGTGGAAGCTAAGCAACATGAAAGGAGAAGGAGAAGATGGTGTAGGATGAAGGAGAGCTTTGTGGTTAAATAACCTATATAACTTGTATCTAGTATTAGGAGAAATAGCGTGGAAGCTGAGCAACATGAAAGGAGAAGGAGAAGATGGTGTGGGATGAAGGAGAGCTTTGTGTATAAAGAACCTACATAACTTGTATCTAGTATTAGGAGAAATAGCGTGGAAGCTGAGCAACATGAAAGGAGAAGGAGAAGATGGTGTGGGATGAAGGAGAGCTTTGTGTATAAAGAACCTACATAACTTGTATCTAGTATTAGGAGAAATAGTGTGGAAGCTGAGCAACATGAAAGGAGATGGAGAAATGATGTAGGATGAAGGAGAGCTTTGTGGTTAAAGAACCTATATAACTTTCATATAGTATTATGAGAAATAGCATGGAAGCTGAGAAACATGAAAGGAGAAGGAGAAGATGGTGTAGGATGAAGGAGATATTTGTGGTTGAAGAACCTATATAACTTGCATCTAGTATTAGGAGAAATAGCATGGAAGCTGAGCAACATGAAAGGAGAAGGAGAAGATGATGTAGGATGAAGGAGAGCTTTGTGGTTAAAGAACCATAAAACGTGCATCTAGAACTATTCGAAATAGATTAAAAACTGAGCAACATGAAAGGAGGAGAAGATGATGCAGGATTAAATAGAGCTTTGTGGGTAAGGAACCTATATAACTTGCATCTAGTATTAGGAGAAATAGCGTGGAAGCTGAGCAACATGAAAGGAGATGGAGAAATGATGTAGGATGAAGGAAAGCTTTGTGGTTGAAGAACCTATATAACTTGCATATAGTATTAGGAGAAATAGCATGGAAGCTGAGAAACATGAAAGGAGAAGGAGAAGATGGTGTAGGATGAAGGAGATATTTGTGGTTGAAGAACCTATATAACTTGCATCTAGTATTAGAGAAATAGCTTGGAAGCTGAGAAACATGAAAGGAGAAGGAGAAGATGGTGTAGGATGAAGGAGATATTTGTGGTTGAAGAACCTATATAACTTGCATCTAGTATTAGAGAAATAGCTTGGAAGCTGAGAAACATGAAAGGGGAAGGAGAAGATGGTGTAGGATGAAGGAGATATTTGTGGTTGAAGAACCTATATAACTTGCATCTAGTATTAGAGAAATAGCTTGGAAGCTGAGAAACATGAAAGGAGAAGGAGAAGATGGTGTAGGATGAAGGAGATATTTGTGGTTGAAGAACCTATATAACTTGCATCTAGTATTAGAGAAATAGCTTGGAAGCTGAGAAACATGAAAGGAGAAGGAGAAGATGGTGTAGGATGAAGGAGATATTTGTGGTTGAAGAACCTATATAACTTGCATCTAGTATTAGAGAAATAGCTTGGAAGCTGAGAAACATGAAAGGAGAAGGAGAAGATGGTGTAGGATGAAGGAGATATTTGTGGTTGAAGAACCTATATAACTTGCATCTAGTATTAGAGAAATAGCTTGGAAGCTGAGAAACATGAAAGGAGAAGGAGAAGATGGTGTAGGATGAAGGAGATATTTGTGGTTGAAGAACCTATATAACTTGCATCTAGTATTAGAGAAATAGCTTGGAAGCTGAGAAACATGAAAGGAGAAGGAGAAGATGGTGTAGGATGAAGGAGATATTTGTGGTTGAAGAACCTATATAACTTGCATCTAGTATTAGAGAAATAGCTTGGAAGCTGAGAAACATGAAAGGAGAAGGAGAAGATGGTGTAGGATGAAGGAGATATTTGTGGTTGAAGAACCTATATAACTTGCATCTAGTATTAGAGAAATAGCTTGGAAGCTGAGAAACATGAAATGAGAAGGAGAAGATGGTGTAGGATGAAGGAGATATTTGTGGTTGAAGAACCTATATAACTTGCATCTAGTATTAGGAGAAATAGCATGGAAGCTGAGAAACATGAAAGGAGAAGGAGAAGATGGTGTAGGATGAAGGAGATATTTGTGGTTGAAGAACCTATGTAACTTGCATCTAGTATTAGAGAAATAGCTTGGAAGCTGAGAAACATGAAAGGAGAAGGAGAAGATGATGTAGGATGAAGGAGAGCTTTGTGGTTAAAGAACCTATAAAACGTGCATCTAGAATTATTCGAAATAGATTGAAAACTGAGCAACATGAAAGGAGGAGAAGATGATGCAGGATTAAATAGAGCTTTGTGGGTAAGGAACCTATATAACTTGCATCTAGTATTAGGAGAAATAGCGTGGAAGTTGAGCAACATGAAAAGAGAAGGAGAAGATGATGTAGGATGAAGGAGATATTTGTGTATAAAGAACCTACACAACTTGTATCTAGTATTAGGAGAAATAGCGTCGAAGCTGAGCAACGCGAAAGGTGAAGGAGAAAATGATGTAGTATGAAGGAGAGCTTTGTGGTTAAAGAACCTAAATAATTTAATCTAGTATTGGGAGAAATAGCGAGGAAGCTGAGCAACATGAATGAAGAAGGAGATTGTTTTGGTATTGGTTTTAAGGTCCAACGTTTTCTCTATGTGCTGAGCTGCGTTTTTGCTGTCAAATCAAGAGAGTCTGAAAAAAAGGCAATTTGTCAGAGACTGTGTTAATGGATTCCCTCTTTGACCTGATCCTAGGAACCTTAGGCCTACGATTTTTCCTTAATTTATTTTACAGATTTCAACAGTATGATAAACAGCATTTCGGTCTTTCTTAAAAATAAAAGTAATTCTCGTGACAGAACAATCAGAGTATTAATCAGAGATTAAATTCTCGTCTTAACCACAGATTCTAAATTATCATGCATAACCAGTTTTTTAATAAATATTTACTGAGATGAAGTGTGATTCCAACTTTAAGAGTTTCTCATCCAAGAAAACATGGAAGTTCAATGTATAGTATACATAAGCTTTAATAAGCACTTGAAGTCAACTATTTAGGCCTAAGTACTTTTGCTTTGGTGTTCTCGAAATTCTAGGGTTCTCATGAAAGACATCTATGAGCAACAAAAAACAGGTTTTTAATAGTTTCAAATAGAATTGCACATAAATTCCAGTAAATACAACAAAATCTCGCATTAAAAAAATAATTAAAATCCTATGAAACATACAATTCAATAAAACATAAGAAATGATCCAACGGCCAGTTATATTGAAACTAAAGTGTACAGAAGCCAAAGCTTTCAACACAGTTGTAAAGAGAACTTACAATTAGCTGAAGTATTCAATTATCGACCATTGACACCGAAGTTTTTCCATTTGGCTCAAGTGGACATCGCCAAACAGAGCTACGGATATTCAAGTATCGACCATTGACTACAAAGTTTTTCTAGTAGACCCAAGTGGAAATCGCACAACAGAGCTACGCATATTCAAGTATCGACCATTGAGTCCGAAGTTTTTCCAGTAGACCCAAGTTTACATCGCCAAATAGAGCTACGCATATTCAAGTATCGACCATTCAACCCACCAGCCTAATAACATCAAAAGTTTTAGTAGTTTTGTACGAACACTATCTAGGAGCTATATTATTAGAATATCATCACGAGGGAGTTAAATAATGTAGAATTAGATGCAATAATGGGCAATTGAAAGGAAAGATATAGCCCATAAAATGTAAAAGTGTATTCCCCTTGGACGGTAAACCCCCAAACAGCCCTTGCGATCCCTTGGAGTGGACGATGGCTTTCATACAAGTTATCTATCTCGGACCTACGTGTTAGTGTAAGATTAGCAAGTATTAAATAAAAAAGTACTTGGTATTTATAAATAGGTGGACAGTGTTGCCAAGTCACAAGCCGTATCTATGTCTAGGTCCAGGTAATGTGGGTCAGTCAGGTAATAGGGTTAGTAGAGTCAAGATGCACGTAACCCTCACCTACCTTCAAATATCGTTTAAAATCATTCACTTCCTAAATATTTTCCCCCTCATTATACATCGGATTATCCTCATTATACATCAGATTACCCTCATTATACATCGGATTATCATCATTATACATCGGGTTACCATCATTAAACATCGTATTGCCATCATTATACATCGGATTATCATCATTATACATCGGATTATCATCATTCTACTTTGAATACCCTCATTAAAAAATCGGATTACCCTCATTATACATCGGATTACCATAATTCTATATCGGATTGCCATTATTCTATATGGATACAAATGTTCATGAATATTGCATGGATATGGAAAATTATAAGATGTAAACACAATATGTGAATCCAAGGAAACAGTTTTAGTGGGATGCGGAAATAACGCATTTTTTCTTACAATTTAACTTACATAGCAAAACTGACCTGAAGATGGAAACAAATTCTTTAAGAATCGTCACCAAAGGTTTTAAATAAATAATTTATACTTGACTTAAATATTTAATTTAATGAACCTTTTGCCACAAGCTCTTTTAGAGTTATGTTTATGACTTCCAGAAGTCTACTTAAATTAAACGTTTTCAAATTTCTAAACATCCAAGAAAATCGTACTGAAAACTTAAATTTGTGTAAAATAATGTTATAATATGAAAGAAAACATTCTCGTCTAACAACTATGAAATCCTTACAGTAAATAACAAATGCTTTTTTAATTATCCTAGGCAAGAAAGTCAAATTTTCATAAGTCAGAGCTTTTTACAATAAAAAATTATAGTAGAAAAAGGGAACAAGTTTACCTCTCATAGGATTCATTGAAAGTAAAGATAAATTGAAAGCGTAAAGAAGACATTGGTATTACATTTAAAATATTTCTTATAACTACACAGTTCTAAGAAACATTGAAACAATATCACCCAAGTTAGTTCTGTCGCTAGAGTCTAAATACTTGAAACCATCCAAAATGTTTAAAAATAATTGGAATGAATCAGTAGTGCATTGTATTTTTCAAAAATCTTCACTAAGACAAAGGCTATGAATGTCTTTGTTGAGAGCGCGCAGATGACCTTGACAACAATATGCTTTTGTTACGTATTTATAGCACACTGCTTCGTCAGGCCGTACGCTGCTCATTGTTGCATTATTGGCAAACCGAATCTCAATTGTTCTACAAAAATGTCTAACAAAATATACCCCATAAGAAGCGTATTTCGTGCAAAAATTTTAAACTAATTTAGTTACTGGCAAAAAAAATGTGAAAAACGTAGGGTAAAATCTTAAATTGATAATAGAAATGTTTTTACAAAACTGTAGATAAATATATGCTCCACTATATAGAAAAAGTGATTTCTGTACATTTCTGGGCACAAGACGATAATGCTACCCCTTCATCCAAAGAGGTAGGTGTTGGAGTTGGAGAGTATCTATACTCCAGTTAGAATCAGAATCCCCCACGAATATAATCTCGAGTGTGTGACTCTCGACCGCATGACTAGAGTCAGGTCAGAGACAGCAGGGGTTTGGTGCTACCCATGGTACCACTATGTAGGACCCCGAGGGCCTTACAGAAAGGGCACAAGACGATAATGCTACCCCTTCATCCAAAGAGGTAGGTGCTGGAGTTGGAGAGTATCGATACTCCAGTTAGAATCAGAATCCCCCACGAATATAATCTCGAGTGTGTGACTCTCGACCGCATGACTAGAGTCAGGTCAGAGACAGCAGGGGTTTGGTGCTACCCAAGGTACCACTATGTAGGACCCCGAGGGCCTTACAGAAAGGGCACAAGACGATAATGCTACCCCTTCATCCAAAAAGGTAG